>UFQX01001073.1:98028-166900 GCA_900497675.1 Arapaima gigas
CCCCCCCCCCCCCCCCCAGTGACCTGACATTGAATGTAAGGAAAGCAAACAGTGAATAAACGACAATTTTTTATGTGTTGGCATCCTTTAGGAGCCCCTCAGTCCAGCTATGTGGTGGAACTATGAAGGCTATGTGATGGAAACCCAAGTTCCATTTTTCTGTGCCAAGGAGTTTTTTGCTTGATTTAGGGTGAGTACAAGAAAGTCATACTTGATTTTTATTTCACTGCCAAAGTGCTTTCATGTGCAAAGACTGAAATACTGCCCTATACTGGCAATAAATCTAGCAGAAATCCAAACCAAAGGATGGACACAACATCCTTCCCATTTTTTTCTTCTAATAGTGATGGTTAGTGTGGCATTATGGGAAGTTGAACTGAAAAGCTGCTGTGGTCACCATGGCTGTACCCTTAAGCAGCAGTACTTGAGTACTTAAACTCAATTAATTCTTGAAGCAGAAAAGCTTTGGCTGTGAAGGCCTGTTACACAACCCAAGTAATACAAGTGATGAAACGTTTTTACAGTTGTGAGGAGAAGAAATGAATCGCCTAACTGAGTGGGGAGCTGAAGAGTTGCCTGTGATCTTCTCAGCCCCTGGTGTGAGAAATTGAGAAAAGCCTCCTACAGCACCCTTGTCACATCTCCAGGGTGGTAACTAATGGACCTCTTCCCTGATTATGGTCAGAAGTCGTACCTAATGAATGCTAAGCAAGCATCTGACCGCCCTGCTTAGGCACTGAAAGAAGGAAGGAACTGATTTTGCCCCCTGCTTTGAATGAACGTAGATATATTTTCTGTTCTCCCTTCTCCATCCTTGACTACTGTGACACATGATTGTAAGACCACCTGGGCAATCCCAGGACTTTAATATTAAGGTTACATCATTCAGCCTGGTCCTGCCTATGCCATGGGAGGTCTTTGTCCGCTCAGTGTTTTGTCTACATCTGTATCCTTGTCAGGTTGCCAGGTTTATTGAATTCTTGTTCTGTAGCCCCCACACGAACGTTTTCATACTTCTCCAAAGTCCATTTCCAAGGTCAGATAACAAGCAGCGAATTGATCCATCCCTTCTCCAGCAGTCTCGGCTTGCTGGGATAAACTGGATTATTCTGTGAGGATAGTGCTTAGCCTCCTGGGCTCTTTTTAACACAAGGGCCAACGTAATGAACATGCCTCTCTCCTATCTCATCATCACCACAAGGTTGCAAGGCGCTTAGCTCTCTGACCCACGTGCTTCATTGTGCAGTTGACGGTCGTCTGTGCGAAGTTCTGCACTAAGGCGCATTTAATGTTTATAGAAACCACCCTCCGTTTCACAACCACTTTGCAGAGCAAAGACAGCAAACCCTCAGGCCTCCAAGCGTCCTATTGATTACCTTTGCATGGGGCACAGCAGGAGCCAGGCGAATGTTTCTGAGGTACTCAGATGGCTGTGAAGGGATAAGGGCTGGAGCTTCTGCCTAAGTTGGTCACAAAGCAGTATGGTGGTGTGACAATGGGGTCAGTGTGTGTGTATGTGTGAGGGGGTGTGTGAAATTGGGAAAATGGTTGTAATAAGAGGTGGGTTCAAAAATAGATACATTGCAGGCTTGGGTGCAATGGGTGGGGTAATGAAATGGCCACTAACTGGGCCATCGCTGCAAAGGTCTGAGCGAGGGCATGCAGTGACATTATAGTTCTACTAGGCAGAAAAGCAAAATAAGCGCAATTTAAATAGATTTTCCGAAGGGGGAATGGGCTCAGTGTGGTTTGAGTGTCCAGTTTACTGAGGCTTCTTGATGTGCTTCCCTCAGAATTGCATAACGTTATTGCATAACATACATATGTTATATATATTTGTAATAGCTTATCTTCTCTTGCATCTAGAACAGGAAGCATCTGCTCTTGATCTTAAATGATTTTCGAACCAAAAAAAAACTTCTCTATTCAAGGCTAGTCAAAAATCATCTGAACTATTTTTGGGATAAAGGTTCTAGATCTCAGGTGCCTGGTCATCCAGTCGCATACCAAGCAGCACTTAATACTGTTTATTGTTTCGTGTCCTTCATCATCCTCTAACTGTAACTGGCGGAATGACTGTCGAGCACAGCAGCTGAATGGCACTGGCGTGAGAGACTGAATTTTAATGTTGCAGGCCAGGAGATTTATCTCTCAGATTAGTCCATTTCTGTTGCTCGGCCCCTCCTTCTTATTCTCTCTCACTCACACGTGTCTCCGATTAATATAAAGCAGCATCAATTAGATGCTATGCTTACAGTGATTAAAACCAATTCCATATTTATGCTCTTGTGCGTATGGTTTATAATAAAGACTGGACAGTTTTAAATGATCTTGAGTCGAGGTTCAGAATAATAGCGAGGTTTAACGTTTTGTGAGCGATAATAGTTGAAGTTTTCACAAGTTTTTGGTGTCACATTTCAGTTCAAATCCAGACCCGCAAAGGTAGCACTGAATATCTGACAAAAATGGAAGTGGTGCTGTATGGATTCTGCTTCCTGAAAAAGGAAGGTAGGAAAATATTGTTTAAACCAATTTCCGTTCTCTTTTATGCCTTTGATTCTCAGGGATCATACATGCAGTACGTGGCCAAGTTTAACAGCAGTTTAACCTAGGAAGAGTCGGTGTTTTCTAACCAGTACCCTGCTTGCAGCGGAGCCTCCTCTTTTCGGGCAATGGTTTCCAGAGAAACAACACACCCATGGTCAATTCAATGTAACTCGGTGGCCAGGGCTGAAAATATCCAGGCTGTTGCACAGCCTCACTGTAACTCTGGCACATGACGGACAACCCCTCCCAAACTGGCTGAAAATTTCCCCTCAGTCACAGTAAGTCAGTTAATGATCACGTGGTGATGGTACCATGTCGGATTTTGGTATTTTAACGGAGCGTTTCCAATTTGGCAGCCTAGTTAATAATGGAGAGTGTAGTGGAAAGAGGAGAAAAGATAAAGATGGTGCTGAAAAATCCAGGATTAAAAAGAAAAAAGCAATGAATGAAGATGTGTTCAAGTGCTCCAAAATAACCAATATATTCTGGCTTTATGACAGGTGGGAATATTGCTCTCGCTGTGCTAGTTGTGGTGTTGAAACGCATGGTAGCCCATAGAATATAATTTTCCAAATGTTGTATGCTGGTTTTCATCTATATAATATGGTAATGTTTTGCTTTTGGGGGGCCAAAATCAATCTGCCATTGTTATTTTAATACATACCTTCATGGTGGTGCAGCAGGTTATGCTGGCCCCTCACGGGCCCTGAAACTGCTTGTTTGGGTGTAGGTTCAAATCCAGCTCACAGTAAAGTAAATTTGAATGTCTCCCACATGTTTATGATCTAAAGGTGATACTAAATCTCTTCCATACCCTCTATTAATGAGAAGACAAAGAATTAAGCTTTTTTAAAAAAATATTTCCTTTTAATTCTACCGGCAACGACTCATGTGACATCAGCAGACGTGATAGTTTTGGACCAAGTGACTGTATGTTGAGAATCACATGTCTGTATCTGCACCTCTGTGTTGGTAAAATCCACTTTTGTCCACCTTGAATTGTTTACCACTTTGGGCGAAAGTGTATGAAAAATGAATAAATGTAAATGAGTGGCGACTATGACTCAAATTAACCTGAACAGCATTTGTCCCAATCTTAAATGGACCCATGAAGTCCAGTTTTCCACGGTTAATCCACCGATTTAGACAAGGTACTGCACAACAAGTGAATACAATAATGGCTTACCATGTGATTTCTTGGTACACTGCTAGCTGAAAGTTGGTATATTATACACTGATAAAATATTATAATGTTATAGTACAATGATTGCAGAAAATGACAAAACAACTTTTAGTCTGCACATAAGTGCAAATAAAAATGAGATATGCAGTAATATATTAAGCAAGCTCTCATATCATAATTTCAGAAAAAGAATTGCAGTTCTTGTAAGACAGCCAAGATGCTTTTTTTTTCTTATGTCTTCCAATACATTTAGAGTACTGTAGTAGTACTTCTAATAATTTCTGCACACAGGCCTGTAAACAAGAAAATAATAACCTTGCACTTTAGAAGCACTTAGAAGTTTTCTTATTTGTCTTATAAGAAATCAGATTCTTACTAGATGAGTTACCCAGTGCTGCCTGGATCAAAAAGGTGCAGTGGCAGAAAGGTAAATGGTAATAACACTTTATAATGATCACCAAACTGCTAAAGCAGCTGTATTTAGTGCATAAGTATTGTTAGGATAGGTGAACCTCACAGCAAGTGACACATGTGCTGGTCATATCCAGTAGAAAGGTAAAAATTAAATATATATCACCAAACTTGTTTACCTTTCAGTTTGTTTGTCTTTGAGTTTGTGTTTGTGTGTGTGTGTGTGTGTGTGTGTGTGTGTACCACATATATGGGATGTGAGGGATGACATCCAGGACTGATATATATGTGTGTGTGTGTTTGTGTGTGTTCGAAGGCATAGTGATAAAATCCATACACTGCATTGGACATCAGTACTCCTGCTTCTCCAAGCCTTGTCAGAGACAAAATTTCACATTTTCAAAATAGTAAATAGCCTTTCTGGAGTTTAATGAACTTGAATACACAAAAACCTCATGAAAAGATGAGAAGTACCTGTGTGCCAAATTCAGTGGCTTGAAAAGCAAAGCCACGTATAAAAAGCAGACAGACAACCAGTGATTGAGCTTTATAACTGTACGCATGTCCTTGAACAACGATGAGGTGAAAAACAAGGTCGCAGAGTCCGGCAGCCTCCTGGGGGGGCAACCAATGCTTCAGTGTGGGACAGTTTTTGTAGAGATTTTCCATAGAAAACGACAGTGTGAGCTCAGGTGTGAGGTAAGGCCCCACGTGTAACTTCAAGCTATTATCTTCAGAAATGAAAATGGTTTATTATGAGCAGACTCATTACTGCTAACATGTTTTCCTTCTGTGCATCATTCTTTAATTTGTCACATAGAACAGCTGCTTTATGGTGAAATGGAAACTATATTAGTAATAGTGTTTTGCATTCCATGGTCTGATTGCCTGTACTACTAAGGACCAATGTGCAGTATGTGGACTCAAAGTGAAGCCCACTGCAGCCCTATCTGTGGCTGTATATGCCACTGGAGCAGTGGAGAACTTTGAGAAGACTTGGCGAGACGCATATAACCACGAACATCTTCTGCTGAACAAGTGCCTGGCTAGAAAGGAATTATTTTATTCACTGGGGCTGCAGGTAGGGTAATGATTACTACCAACGTCTTACAAACGGAAGGGCCTGGGCTCATGTTTCTTCCCGTGCCATTGTACCTCCATTAAACTTCTTACCCCAGGTTGCTCTGGTATAAATTTATCAGCTGAAAAAATTGGTAAATAATTCTAAGTTGCCTAGTGTACAAAGTTGACACTGCAAGATGCCTCGGACATGAGCATCAGCTGACTGAATAAACATACTGTAAATGATATACTTGCTTTGGCTCACCATGCTTTAACCTTGTTTTAATTTATTCATATATCTTAAATTGCTCCCTTAAGCACAGGGCTGCCAACTCCCATTATCTGTTGAACAATAAAAACAAAAATCCTCATCATCAGCTTTCAAAGTGATGTAGTATATGTGTTTTCTTTGGTGATGAACAACGGTTTAAAAGGCTGTAACCTATGCTTGTTATTTCAGTCCATGTCAGTCAAAATATTGCCTAGAATATATATTTTTATTCACTCTTCACAATTATCTATCATTACAAATCGAGCTGCATGTCATATTGTACTCTTTGTAGAGACACCGGCTTTGTTGCTGCTGGTGCAACACGCACAGGTCCCTCACATCTCTCTCTAAGTGCACAGTGCAAACGGGTTTTGAATAATAGATAAAATTATAGATAAAAGGTGTGACATTTCCTCTCCCATTCTTCTTCTGTGTTAATAAAAGGCTCTAATAAGGAGGTGACCTTTTCACGATGGATTTGTAAATGTCAGAAAGCGGCAAGGCTCCAGTCCCATGTCAGCCACTGCTCCTTCCCCTGGCCAACCCCCCACCTGTGAAACGGACACCTTAAATATTCTGAAGAACGAGTCACACGCAACTGTGCTCCCCACCCCATTTTCTATAGAGGTCATTCATTTGAAATGCTCCACAGAGCCCTTAGGCTGTGCTGCAAAAGGACTTGAAATTTTTCTTCTTGCTGATGAATGTCACTGCTGTGTTTTGAGTCCCTTCTGGTGTTTATTTTATAAAAACGAATACCATTTACTTGTTTGCTGACGTCACAGTACACACAACAAACTATAGTTAATGGAGCCTCCTAAACTAGCTCAGCTAACAAAGATGCTCATCCACTGTCTTGGGACTCAGAACACAGCTTGTGTTTAGACTACACCTACCTGCAAATGTTACTTTGATTTACCGTGGTGGAAGAGAACAGCTACCATTCCACAGCAAGGAGGTTCGGCTTTGCCAGAATGTCTTAGTTGAAGACTTTCTTCTGCTTGTCTTGGGTCCTGCAGCGCTTTTGGCAAGGGAGTGTGGGCATATTTGGCCAGATTGTTACGGAATACATCTTGAAACTAGGATCAGTTGTACCTCTCTCCTAACCCTACCACAAAAGCAAAGCACAAACATTTGTAAAAACTAAGGGCACGACCATAGTGGACTGAATGGTATAGAGGTGAGGGAACTACACAGCACAGGAATGCCGATATTGTGCAGACAGGGATGCATCAACCGTAGAAAAATCAGAGCTTGTTCGAAAAGGGTTGTGGCTTGAAATAAGAGGCCAAGTGAGCCAGGCGTGATCCACTTCCAGCCGTCACACCGTTGGCCAGATGGTATCCTGCCAGCATCTGTGGATGGCTCCTGGATCCACAGCCTCACATCCCTGCTTTAGAGGATCATCCAAACTGGGCTTCTGCTGGATATTCCTAGTGCTGGGCTCGCTGGAGTGATGCTTCCTATTTCATCTATAAGTGCTTCAAAGTTGGCAGGGATTCATTATTCATTAAACTGGCTTTGATATGAGGGGAAGCTGGATAAGCATGAGAGCTATAGTGGGTGTTAGTGGGAGGAGGTGGTGGAGGGAGACCAGGAGAAAAAGGCTTTAAGAGGCTGAGGTTCCTTGGATCTCCCTGCTGTGTGGGGTGCCCCTATAGCCCAATCCTTTGGCTGTCATCCCCAAGTGTGGGCCACATTCTCAGAACCTATGCCTGCTCTCACTCTCCTCCGTGTGGGGGATCATTCCCAGTCTTCGTGCAGAACTTCAAACGTGTTTAATTACAACTTTGCAGTGGGGGGGGGGGGTGGTCATCTCCTGGCTTAGAGCACTGAGAAAATGACACAGAAAGAAAGCAGAATCTCAAAATGCACTTCAATTAAGGGTATCTTTTGAGAGGGTGCAGAGCCAGGGAACTTAATTTGAATGGTCATCTTTGATCCATCGGGATTAAAGACAAAATCTCCCTGTTCTGACTTTGACGTCACTCCTCTTGGAGAGGAATCTGCTTTGACCTGAATACAAGAAATTGAGATAAGGGGAACTTTCCACCAGATTAACCAGGTTACATCATCTAAGGCCACATTAAACTGTGTATCATGACCCAGCTGTCCGGCGTGTTCTCCGCTCTGACGTTGCCCTTCTTTTCCCACTTCTTTCTCTCTGTTGCTCAATGCAGATGCAAAGCATGACATAGGCTCGTGCATACTCCACTGCCCCTACTAACACCTTTATGGCTTTCTGATTGGCTCCTTTGAACCGCACAACTTATTTACCCAAAGTTTGTTCTCCTTCATGTCCACACCTGTTCCCCATGTTGAATGGAGCAGAAAATGCAGGTAGCTAGAGGCTGCAGGTTGCTGGGGTAGACAGTGTCTCATCCTTCATTCCATACTTTGACATCCACTTCCTCCTCCATATGATCTTTCTGAAGATAACATGCATACCTTTCATTCATTCATCCATTTTCATGAACCACCTTTCTTGAGAAGGGTCATGACAGTCTAGAGCCCATTCCAGAAACAGTGGGTGCTAGGCTATGAAACTGCCCCTGGATGGGACACCAGTCCATCACAGGGTGACCACACACCCAGTCACACCCACTACGGGCAATTTAGAGGGACCAACAGACATGAAACACATGTCCAAAGACCCACACAAACCCACACAGACTGAGCCGGATTCACACTCGTACACCATCAGCCCAGGCACTATGAGGTAACAGCTCTACTCGCTGAGCTATATTAACAGTGTACCTTCCAAACTTTTCAACACAAAAAACAGAAACAGAGCAGCTTAACAGTAACTATAAAACACAAAAACAAATGGACTATGAAAGTTACATTGAGCTTGGTGCTGCTCTCCAGTAGAAGCATAGTGAAAAATTCCTCAAAAAAAAAAAATTTCAGCCAGGGTTGCTTCAAAGGATCGCAGGCTTGGGGGAGCTTTTTACTGAGGCGACTGAAGCAAGAGGGCAGAGTTGAGGATGCGGGCATGTGCAGGGAGAATCAGAGAGTTCCAAAAAGACGTCTAGACAGCTGACTCCTTCAAGACATCGTAATGTAATTTAAAAGACAAATGGGCACAACTGATAACTAATATCTGCTGATTCCTAACTGTCAATGGAATGATCGTTTCTGAAGGAGGACCTCTTGGTCAGGTCATCGGTGTAACTGAGAAATGGTTCTCAACTGATCTTCCCCGTTGCACAAATGGAACAAATAAAGATTCCAATCACGGGTTACATGCTTTTCATTTCCTACTTTGTTATAGCAAGTGTTTGAAACAAAAGATATGTGCACCGAGAGACAGAAAAAGAGCATTCTCTTATCAAGAGCACTTTTAAATGCATATTTTAGTTCAACCTTTTAGTCAAAGTCCGTTACGCATTGCTACTGAGGAAAATGTTTAGGTTACACAGACTCCTTTGTTTTCTGCTCCGTTCTGTAACCCATGAAATAAACTGGAATGGAGCAGTATTTGTGGGCCGGTCCTGCACCTTTCTGTCGACACGGCTGACAAAGTCTGCATATTTAAATCCTTCAAAGGAGCGAGTAGGTTTCCTCGTTTTGCCGATTCTGGCTGAAAACAGTGTTTGGGGGGATTCAGAGCATGCCAGTGCGCCCTGACAGCAACGCCGTGCCAGGTTGTACCTCCCAGCACTGTTATACCAAACAAGGTATTGACTGGAGCTTCTCCCTTGTGGTCTTTCATGAAAGTGTATTTATCAAGGACCCTTCTGTTTCACTCTGAAACAATGCCGAAAGCTGCAGATTGTTCATAATGAATATACGTGTTGATTTCTTCCCTTGCAAGAACAGCAGGCACAGCCAGTGGTATTTTATCCAGTGGGTTATACTTTCAGCAACTTAATGGCTGAGCTCACAGTCTCAACATAAAACTTGACAGATTTCTTTTCCTTTCCTTCCAGTAAAAACAAGCTTCTTTACACATATAATGCACTGTTTGTAATTGTCATCTGAAATTTAGATTTATCAACTTTTGTTGATAGATGTTGTTGCTGATGTTTTATTTAATGCCTATTTATAATTCATTGGTTTTCCTCAAAGAGCAATGAAAGGCGGGGAAAAAAAAAAAAACAAACGTGTTTTTGCACCGCCGCATCAACACACAAATGCGCCGTTTGATCCGTTTCCTGGGCCCTGTTATCCCATCGAACCGGCCCCCCGGGTGGCTGGAATCCCAAAGAGCCGAGGCCCACAGAGCCACCGACGCTGCCTCGTTGCCATGGTTTCACACGTGCTCAGTAACAAAACCGCCATTGGCAAGGGCTGGCTGAGAGAGGCTGCGTCGCGAGTGATCCACGCAGCGTCCCCACCATCAAAGCACCATTATGTCATTCCAGCCCTTTTAACCAAGGGGAGCAGAAAGAGGAGTGTAAATTTATGGCTGTTTTACAGGCATGACAGCCCTCCATGTCTAGCCTTTGATTTTTTTCATACTATATATAAAACTCCACTCTAATGCAGGACTGGGCATTCAAGCCAAAACAAAGTGCCTCTTTCTCAGGAAGACTACAAAGGGAATACACGCGCATCATCCAGAAATCTTCAATCTGCATCGTCTTTTTTGTTGTTGACGCACTGTTTTTCTTTGTCTTTTTTCCCCCCGTTTGGCAGCACAGTTCTTTCATTAAATGTTTGTTAGCATTAATTCATTTCTCCTCTCGGCGGAAGAGTGATTCACCCTCTCGGTGCGCCGCATTCTGGTTATCTACCGGAACTTTCTATGGAGGTTTCGGGCTCTTGCCGTCGCCACTGTCGAGAGATGAATAGTGCGCTGAGGAGCAGTGTGTGTGCTTCCTGCGCTAAAGTGTGCCGGCGTATGGCTTTTTAAAAGCCCTTTGGCACACGCGGTAATATATGTGTGAGCTGTTGTAGCTCACAGCCTTTTACTTCAGCCTTTTCTGTACTTGTTTCCTGAGGCGTTTCTGTTTGCATTATTTATCTCTTTAGCGAAGGTCCTTAGTCAGCTTACACTGCTTTGCTCTTTACTCCACTCATACAGCTGGAAGCTTACCCAGGCAGTTTGGCCGGAGCTTCCGACCCGCTGCGCTCCAGGTGTGTGAGTTGTGTCCTTGTTAATGAGGTTTGAGGCGGAAACCCAGCTGGCCGCGGATTCTGGGGTTCAGCTGCTCCGGCTGTTTGTCAGACTGGTGGACAGATGGAGATGCTCGCCGTGCCCCCATACGCACCCATACTTTCAGGTGGGAAACTGGAGGTCTCCCTAGGCTTCGTCCACCATTTTGGGCCCAGGGAGTGGAACCTCACCCTTCCCACCGACTTATCCCAAAGATCTCCTTGAATGTCCTCACTTTGTAGAGCATTCCTCAGTGGAAACTGGTAGAGCAGAGTGGGTGCACTCTGCTAAGGCACAACATAGAAGTCACAGGCCACCACAGGTGTGGTCCTAAGTGGAAAAAATTGCATTTGTCATGTGTTCAGCGCCACTTTGAAAGCCTCTTTATTACACCCACTTCCAAAGCCACATTTGGTCCCCTACCACTGGAGTTCCTCCACCAGACCTTCCAGGTGAGGCGCCTTTGCAACACAAACCAGCTGGGGCCCCTGTTCTTACGCCTGCCAATCATTTCCATTTAATTCAGACACTCCTATTGGCCATTTCTCTCGCAGATGTAACACGCTGAAAAAGTGCCCCCCTTATGTTCGCTGACAGCAGCATTAAGATCCTGGGGAGAACAAAGACATAAATTACACCTTACAAACATTATGAAAATCATATTTTTTTCCCTGCCACTGAAAATTTGCTTTTTCTTTTTTATTTGTTCATGATTGCTTTTTTTAAATATCAGCTGGTTTAGTGTGACTCTGCCTGCCTGTGTGTGTGTGTGTGTGTGTGTGTGTGTGTGTGTGTGTGTGTGTGTGTGTGTGTGTGAGAGTGAGCACGTGTCTCTGTGTGTCTGTCAGCTTACCCACACTGCTCTATTTTTGCTCTGAGTTTCCACTGTCGTGCAGATTAGTGCCTTTTGATGACTGGTTTGTCTGCATTTGTTGTCACCTGTGCCACCGGTGCAATATAAACACGGCTCCCTCGATCTCGGACCTGGGCGTTCTGTAGCAAAGAGCTGTGCAAAATTTTTGTTCTGCCGTAATGAGCTCCGTGCTGGAGGTCAGGATCTTAAAAAATCAGCACCCATACTGGAAGGAAACAGCAGCGTGGCCATGCCGCATACTTGGGTAGATGGATTGTGTGCGCATACATCCCCCTTTAGCATCCCGACTTAGCGTCTAGCTACAGCTTTTCATCCTGCTGGCCTGCCCCATTTGCCCATGAACGCCTAGCCATCCTCAGACAGGCAGAAAATCCGAAACAAATGTGGTCTGCTCGTGTAACTTGGAAAAAATGGCAATAAGAAAGAGCTGGAGACACAGCAAGGAGTTCAGTGCTGAAAGAAGATTAAGCAGAGGAATTAACATGGTCATGTATGATGATATTACAAAACCTATAACAGAATTTATATAATCCCTCTTCTAACCCCAGATGCTGACCACAGTAAGGCCCGTGGACCAATGTAAAGGTCTTCCCCAGTGACACGGCTGATTTCTGTCTGTATTAGTAGCAGTTTTAATCAAATATAAAGGCACCATCTCTGGACGGAGGAAATAATATATTCTTGGGCTGCTTCCACTTACAGTAAGGAGACTGTGATGGGATATTGCTAGCACGAGATACTGTTAATCTTTTAATATGAACCAAGCATATCTCTCTGGAGCTCAGATTGCTGCCGTCACTCCTGCGTGTTGCTGTAATAGTAACGCCACTTCCTTTGACTTTGTTTTCCTTTGTCTACTTGTTTTTATAAACGTAAATGTTTTGTCCTTCACTCCTATTTTTCCAGGTTACGTGGTTCTCTCTCCTTATTTGCCAGGGCTGCTGAAAATGACGCTGTAGGTCCACAGCAGGACGATCTGATAGTGTTATAATGTCACCGCGGCCTCTTCCTTCTGAACGAGGGCCTGCTTTGTAATAAAAAGCACAAGAACAAGAAGTGGGAGCATCAGGGGCTTGGAGGGACAGGGCTCAAAGTGCTGTATCTCTCAGTGATTTCTTGTTGCAATATGTTCTTCTCAGGCAGCCCAATGGAAACTGCCCACTGGCTTGACAGACTTCTGTTCTGGAAACTGCAAAATAAATAATCCAAAATACATTTACACAACATAAACTTCAAAAGTGCATTTCATAACAAAGAGCATTAGGTACAGATGCATGACTCTCAAAGTATTTTGCTTGTCTGACACTACCGCTTTTTACCTGCACACATAACTCAAGTACTTGCCTAAAGAAGTGAGACTCAGATAGGAAAGATAATCTTCCATCCATCCATTATCATTAACTCCTTTATCCTGGTCAGGGTCACTGTGGTCTGAAGCCTATCCGAAAATCACTGGGCATTAGGCTATGAAAATAAACCCTGGATGGTATGCCAGCACATCACAGGGTGGAAATTCAGTTAATTTCAATTCATTCTTAAACACAGCTCTTCTCATTGGGTGACACAGTGTGCTGAACCAAGGTCCAAAGGATGAACAGCGGGGGGGGGGTATGACACGTCACAAATTATTGGCTGTTAAATCAAGCAGACTTTTAGCTGTCAAAAAAAGCCAACTGGCAACTGTGGAGAGGAAAGCAAAGAACTCCCAAAGAGAGGGCCAAAAATAATCCTCTGAAGAAATAAACGCTAAAGACTGAGACCATCTGTATCCAGGCCCATGGCTGCTGTTTTGGATCAGTCAACAGTACCAGGCTCCAGGCTGCAGAGAGCAATGGGTGCTGTTGCCCTTATGGCAGGCCTCTGCAGGGGGCAAAGGCTCAAAGCTCTACCACCCACAGTTTTCAAATGGATCTCTGGATCTACAAGCATGTTGGCATCTTGCAAGCACAGAGCATGACCTGGCTCACAGCTAATGAGGAGATCAGAGATGTAAGTTGGTGCCAGACCTTTGAGTGTCTTCTAGGTTAAAAGCAGGAGCTACAAGTCACATAAATATGCAGCAGGTAGCCAGTGACTAGATGGAAGAACTGAAGTAGTGTAGTAGTGTTTTCAGCATCCAGTGATGATTTTGGTTTCAGCCTTCTAGATGAGTTGGAGCAGAGAAATGATGCAGGCAGGGCAGTCAGACAACAAGGAGCTGTTGTAATCATGCCTGTTGGCAACAAAAGCATAACCCAGCTTCTCAGTAGCCAGAATGAAAGGTAATGTTTTAATTTGGAAATATTCCTCAGCTGCCGGGAGCAAATATGCACAACACAGAGTTAACATGGGGCTGGCAAGTGAGCTCTAGATTCAGAGAACTCCAAAAATCCTTGGAGATGATATGATTTTGGAGCTAAGAGCCATGAGATTCAAGTGGGTCAGGTTCCTGCCAGGAATCTTTGGGCGCAGGAGAAGAATCTCAGACTTATCCGGGTTCAAGGTGAGATAGCTGGCACCTATCCAGGCTTTAATGTCATTGAGACACCAGGACAGGTGCTTGGGGGAGCAAGCCTGAAGGTCTGATGATAAAGCTGAGTGTACTCAGCATATGAGTGAATTTAATATTGTTTTTCTTGATGAGATTACTTTATTGTCATATGTATAAAGAAAAAAAACAATGGTTCCACATCAGAACCCTGGGGTATCCCATTTTAGGAATAGGGGAGGTGTCTCCATTAAGATGAACATAGTAGAATCTATTCATGAGGAAGAGGAGTTAAACCTTGAGCACTTTACCAGGGAGGTATAGGCATCCCTCCAACTTGTATAAGAGAGATATGATCATGTGAGATAAAATGTGAGTTTATGTAGCTGTTAGGAGATCAGCACAGAAGTGGGTCTGAAAGAGTGTTTTGAGACACTTCTCAAATGCTGGAAGGGATACAGCAGTTGCTGAGGGACACAGGGAGTTCATTCCACCACATCAGAGCCAAAAACAGAGACCCTTCACAATTTTCATTTTGGACTCCTTGTCAGTGGGGTGTTTATCGATGATTCTTCTTCCGTGCACTCTGCTCTGTCTCCTCCTCACCATTGAGAGGAAGTTAAACAGATGTTCCTCTGCTTGGTTGGTAGTTTGGTTTCTACCCACTGTGTTGGTGGTTGATTTCCCTCCTCCCTGTGTTCCCATGGGTGTCACATGCCATACTTATGAGCTGTGGAAATATGAGGATTCTCCTCACTTTGCATACTAAGAACCCTTATGTTACTGAGAACAGATGAATGTGCGGACATGGTGGAGTGACAGGTGGTATAGCACTAAAAGATCCTCACAACCAGGAGACAAACACAAGAAGGCATCAGCCTACACCTGTGGATCCTCCTGGATAAACACTCCCAGGTGTGACAGCTTGCACCTGCATATCCTCCCTGTATGAACACCTGAGGTTGATCACAGGAGGGTCTTTGACAGCATTAGCATTGCAGCGAGAAACCCTGATTCGGTCACTGGCGGTACGAAATGTGCCATGTTACAGTGTTGTTGTGTGGAAAGATGTAGAGGAGGGTAAGAGAGCCCAACCTCCAGTCTGCTCTGCGATCCCCACCCCGGCGGTGTTGCTCCTCGGCAGTTAATGAAAGGCAGCAAGGAGGTGGTTCTTCTCCCCGAGTGGGTAAACTGTGGTCATTGCAGGCTGGTCTTCTGCTGTCCTAATAGGCTTAGTTCAATAATTAATGGCCACATATTCGACTTGGGGGTGGAATCAGTTTAATTTAATAATTTAGACACTGAGGCATGAGACCTGCAGCAGAGAGGCCTGCCGATGACTTAACTTGCACAAAAAAACACCCGGTGCCAGATACAGAAGCTTTGATGGAATCATCTCCATCCCGAGACTAAACCGTGAGGCAGGGCTGAAAAAGGGACGATGCTGCTTACGTTTCAGTTCCGGGGACAATGCCTGCGGTCCTGAGGATTTCGCCCCCAATAGGATCGCCCTGTAGCGCCTGTGTGGCCATGTTTGTGACTCATCTTGCATGTCATTGAGATGTATTGCATCTGGGGGAGAAGGACACTTAACCAATAAGGCCTTAAATTAAAAATGTCTTTCAAAGGCTTTATCTTTCAGCGTCGCCCGATATTAATTCCCCTGAGTAACGCTGAAGCTCGTTCAACTTTGATAAAAAGAAAATGACAGCTAGAGCTAGAGTTTCTGACAACTTTATAAAAAGGACTCCGTTTCGCTACGGAATCAAACTTGCAGCTTATGCAGGGGTTGACCTATAAAAGCTTTTATTAAAAAAAAATAATAGCATGCTTTCATATTCCTTTGACGGGGAATGTATGGGATTAGAATGGGGACTGACAAAGAGATTAATATACCGGAGCAGTAAACATATAAAGCGGCAATAAATCGTCTCTCGCTCTTTCCTGCTGTCACCTTCTTGCCCCCATGTCTGCCACCCCACCCCCTACCTGAGCGCTACCAAACCCACGTGACACACTCAGCGATGCGCAACTGCACTTGCTCTGGAAGTTAAGGCCATTAAGAACAGGAAAAATCTGGCCCATAAATATTCCCACATGCACCCCCCTCCCACCAGCAGAGCCTGGAAATGCAAGACCCAGCCACTCTACTGTGACCATCATAAGAACGACATGTCCAAGGCACTAGTGATGTATGCATGGGGACAGCTCCGCGGTGGCAGGTCTTTGGGTTACAAACTCATCGAGTCATTGACTCATCACAGTCACATTGAAGCGGGACAAGTCTCTGTCCAAAATGCTCCAAAAAACACCCGTTTTGTGCCCAAAAGAACTTTTTAGAACTTTCATGATTCTCAGCCATCCAAAAGCAGACGTGCAGAAAGTCAAAATACTCCGGGAACTGTTTGACACCGAAAGATAAATAGTCTAAAGGTAAACATTTAAAGATAAAACCTGAAGATAAAAGCGGATTCGGATTTGGTATGTACATAAAGAATTAAATGCATAAATTTACATCTATAAAGGATGAATCGCGCTGAATGATTCAAGGCGGTGCCTGTATTTTTAAATATCCCAACACGACGGCGAGCCCGTGGCAACATCCGCTCCATCGACGGGCTGAAGTGACGCTGGACCTGCGTGTGAGCCGAAGGCCGCGCTTGCAGAAGCGCACTGAACATTTAAGGTCTTCATCTGCTCCGCTTTTTTTTGTCCGATACGGCATAGTTTCGTTTATTTGGTGCCTTTTAGTTTTCCCGTGTCACCGCAATCCAGTCGCAACCTGCCGGCTGTTTTTGAGCATCTGAAAAGTTGTATTTGAGGAACAGCCTCCTGAAGGTCAGTTAGGCCATTCATTACAGGTCGTGCAAACAGATCTTCCGACACACGTTCTGTCGTCTCGGTTTCTTGCGGCTGCTTTCTTGTTTGTGCAGCCATTTTGATTTACCGTATACTGTCTGTGCTGGACGTACAAAGTGTTATTATTAATAATGAACACCGTTTAAATAGCGGAATCGTCTGCGAAAGTGGTGAAAATCGTGACTGGACTGCGATCAAGCTAAGAATAAATTGGATTTCTTCCAACGTTTTGGGGTTTTTCAATGAGTCCGATTTTTGCGAGGCGTTACTTTTAACAAGGCCAATAGTCAGCTCCTACTTCCGTTACTTTGATTTAAAAAAATGTCCATTTGCTTTGTTTGCTTAACATTGGTTCAGACTTATGAGCGGAAAGGAATTCCTTGTCCTAATTCATTTCTTAGTTTATTTAGTAGTTATACAGAGAACCTTTATGCCTGTTTAGGAAGGAACTGTTTTTGTATTTAGTGCTTTGTTATATACACAGAAAGTAAAGTTAGAAGAGATTTGCAGTGTTATTTGAGCTGTGTCTCCAATACCAAGATTCTGTATAAATGTTCCGCTGAGGTCACTTACCCAGATATACCATCTCTACAGAAGGCGGATGGCACCGATGAATGAATATTGCATTGTTCAAACTCTTTAAAATAAGTTAATATGCCTTTAAGGTTCTTCAGGTAGCTCCTTTTGTGACTCGTTCATCCTTTTATAAACAAGCTTAAACAGAAATTTTGAATATTTTAGAGATGAATATATTACTTTCTCTTGCAGACTTCAGCAAAAATGTAATCTATTTGTTGGTTCATCAGTAATTCTATGCATTCATTGTTGGGGACCTGACCTCTGTTTAGGCATTTCTTGCAGATATTTGTGAAAACTGTCCCGTTTTTG
This sequence comes from Arapaima gigas, assembly GCA_900497675.1. Classification (NCBI taxonomy): domain Eukaryota; kingdom Metazoa; phylum Chordata; class Actinopteri; order Osteoglossiformes; family Osteoglossidae; genus Arapaima; species Arapaima gigas. The sequence goes on from UFQX01001073.1 coordinate 115,692, forward strand.
CTGTGCAGGCGGCCAAGCCTTTGAGGCAGTAAAGCCTGCGTGGCTGCTGAGTATAGGTAAGGTCTTTGCAGCGCGTGCGGAGCGCAGTTTTTTCCGCGCTTTTCTGGAGGGTTATTCTTGCCTGACCCAACGTGCTGACATCTGGTCGCCGTGACGTCGGCTAATATCTGCACGCGCGTACGGAGGTTCGTATTGTGCGGGCAGACCGACACAGGAGGAGTTGTGTCTCTGAACGCGGGTCTGTTCGGTGCCGCGGGTCACGCCGGAGGAACTTGCTGAAGTGGAGCTGTACGATGTTTAAAAACATCTCACACGCATCCAGCATAGGTTGCAGAGCGCAGGCTCTTCGAAACACATTAACGAAAGTAACCTCTCTACGCCCGGCGTGGTTACAGCTTCTATTTTAACCCGCTCCGCTCTCGGCACGTAGCGCTTAAATTCCACGCTGTATATTCATAGCTGGTGTAATTAATACCGAAATATGGATGGAAGGTAATTATAATAATCATATCGAATTCATTACACTATCATCCGGAAACGGCGGCAATAAATTTTAATAATCTCGTTCCCCTTTTAGAGGGCTGCTTTATTTACATATTCATTGAATTACTTTTCAAGTTGTCTTTTGAAAGAAACTAATCATTTGAGAATATAGGGGAAACATGAGCGTAATTAATCTACCTGTGTTCGATGTGTCCCTTGGAAAATGCCGAGTGGTTTTGTAATTTCACTCACCAGGTCTCTGTGGATAATCTTAAATTACCCCCCTACAATGGTTCCGTACCCGCTTTCCCCCCCCCCAAGTTTAAATGTACGTCTTTAAATTGCGTTTTGGCCGCCTTGTCTCGGTGTTCATTTGATGCGTCGACACATTCCATCCGGCTCTTTTCAGATAAACTGTTAACCGTTTTGCCCCGGTTTCTTAGCGTAACAAATAATACGTGTAAATAAACATTTCCGATAAGAAACGGGTCCGTTTTTGCCCCGGTTTCTCAGTTTAACGGAAAATAAGTGCAAATAAATAGTTCCTGAATGAAATATGTCAGAGGCTGCCTTCGAAAGCTGTGCTTTTTGTGTTTTTTTTTTTTTTTTAAACGGACTGTTTTTTAAAAACCTACAAATGTAATTACCGCTGTAACCGGTGGCAGGTTTATTTCTGTTTGGCTCGACGGAGAGACACTGCGCACATCTCTCGCTCTACCCAGAATGCATCTGCGCAACAGCCCTGCTCGCCATCACGAGGAAACAAGGAACGCCATTAAAATATCACTCTTGTCAAGATTTAACTTGTAAACTGTCAGCCGTGTGCCCACTTTTTGTCTTGCTGCAGCATTTTTGTTAATGACTATGTGTCATCCGTCTAATTTTATATTCTGTTTTTCAATTACAAGGGCAAACGGCCCTCTTCACACTGCGTCTGCCCTGGCCAAAAAAAAAAAAGAAACTCCTACTGTTTCTGAGATAGAAATTATAAATAACACGCCGGACCTTCGACGGGCCACAGGGAGGTCACGTCATGCGAGATAAAAGAGGGTTAAAGGTGAAAAGCTGGCAAGACTGTGTGCAGTTTGTCACAAATGACCCCGAGTAGTGATACGGAGGCGATGGTGCTCTCCGCAGTGTAAATACTTTGGAAAAGTTGTCAAAGTAAAACAGAGAGTTTAAAATGTCTTTTTTAATTTGGCATCACTGGGATGGTGATTTGTCAAGTACGTCTCGGCACGCTGGCCTTCGTCACTTTGCCGAGCTGAAGTAGCTCTCGCTAAAAGAACGGAGCCTGGCCATCTGTGGTGGCAGCAAAAAACAGAAACATTATATACCAAGCGCTGCAGCGCCGGGTGCCAAATGAACGGGTGCCAGTTTAGGCTCATTCCTTGACAGTGTTTATTAAAAAGCAGTTGGGGAGACCCTGTTGCTGGCCATTAAAACTAATGGATTGAAGTTGGACGGAAAATTCTAGACAAATATTTTTATTCTGTCGCTCTTGAGGATTAACAGCGTCAGCAAAGGTGCCTCTGTGCCATGGACCGCTCCTGCGGCTCCTGCTGCACAACTGTGGGATGCTGTTGCAATAGCCCCCGGTGGCAGTCTGGCGGCGGCAGGTAGTACATTAACGCAACCAGAAGGTTGCCAGTTCAACACCCAGGACATGTCATGATGCAGCACTCCTGACCATAGGGACTGACCACTACCACCACCACCGACCTCCCCTGCACCGTACCATCGCTACTTACTGTTTGCATTGATCCTTTTATTCTTACCTCCTCTGTCTATCTATCTATCTGTACTCATTTATCTATTCATTCCTTGTCTATTCTTCAGTTTGTCTGTGTTGTCTGGTGTCATTATGCTGACTGTTTAGGGTACTGTGCTCCACAGGCCAGGAGAACCAATGTTTCATTTTAAATCTGTACAAGGCAGAATGGGAGTAAAGTGAACCTCGAACCTTGTGCCATTTACCGTTATTCATTTTTTTGCACGTTCAGAGAGCGGGGTCTTTTTACTGTAGCTATTCAGGGCAAGTACCATGCTCGAGGGTAATGAGGTAGAAGGTGGGCTTCAAACCAGGGTCTTTCAAGCACGAGGCAGCATCGCTAACCGCAACCCCATCTCCTGCGCCTCTACCCTCCATCACTGATGTAAAACTGTCAGTGGTTTAAATTGATACTGTTTTAAGACTGTTTGAATAAAAGTGTCCAGCATGCAATAAAAAACTAATTGCAATAATGATTTAAATAGTGATTTATTGCACATTCATCTTGGAGGATACCTGCCTCAAGCTCCTCTATCCTAATGCTGATCTTCCCATAGTGCACTGGCTCCCATATTGCCCCACATGTACCAGAGGATTGGGATTTGCAGTCAGATGGATTGACTGCTCACACCCAGAAATCCCAGCTGGTCAAGGGTTCAAAGGGTTCAAATATGATGAATTTAGAAATGAAAACCCAGGAAAGTTCAAGCGATCAGAATGATGGCGATGTTTTGCGGAGCTGGGGGACGGCCCACGTGTCTTTCTGGGATCAAACGGTGAGTGAAAATGGGAGATCTGCGGGGACGGCGGGGGGTGCGCAACCGTGCAGGGAGAGGGGGCTCTGTCCATGGCTCATGTCCAGCGCATGTGTTTCCAAATGGGCCGAAACAACAAACTGAGTGCCTTTCACAAATACCCGACGGCACATGCTTCTTTATCCCTAAATCTGGCTCATAGGGGGCCAGGCAGGGGGCCAGATTAATAGAACTCCATTGGTGGCAAGCAGCTTTGGGCTGAAGTATTGGCAAGCATCTTCTCATCTATCCATCAGTTTTTTTTTTATCTCTCTGTCCTCCCCAACTGTGAGCCACACCAGTTCGTTCTATTTTTATATTTTTGTCGGCTTCTCAGGTGCTTCCAATCCAAAGCATTATGCATTTGCAAAGCCTCGATGTATCACTTTTTTTTTTTTTTTTTTTTACAGCCAGACATTTTTAATGCAGAAATTCATGCCGAGTTCCTTGCAGCGGTAGGTCACAGGTTCAGATCCTTAAATCTCTGTGCTACCTAATGGAGTAGGAATTGTTCAGATTGTGAGGAACCAGTCCTACCTTCTGATGGTTTGCTGACGGGGGATGTGTGTAAGTGAACTTGTGGGGAACGTAGCTGACAGCCTAAACAACCCCCCCCCCCCCCACCAAACAGCTACCAGTGGCGTTTTGATACGACACAGCTTCCTCTGTCTCTGTTGTCATCCATGGATGGATGTTCTTTATTGCACCCCTCATTTTCTCGGAAACCTGCGGGCCGCGTGAGCACGTTTTCCGAGACGAGGAAAGAGCGGAGCGCCAAGGCGTTGTTTTAAAACGGTAATTTACATTTCATCAGAGCAAGCCACTCCAGCTTGCGGCTGCTGGCAAAAAACGCGCCTTTTCTCCGCCGTCCAGCGGCGCAGCCCCAGGTGCGGCGCACGCCGCGGGGTTTCGGCAGCACACCGCGACGCGTCGTGGGAATTTTCCGGGCCACACCGGACGCGGCCTAGATTTTCGTCTCCTGCCCTCAGTTCAAACGCACCGGTCTTTGAAACATTGGCCGTGTTTTGAGTCGGCGCCCTCGATGCGCAGGGCTCTGATCATTTTTCTCCCACGTACCCCCGCTGTGAACTCGCCGGCGAGCGAGGGCCACTTCTTTGTTTTGTTGTTATTGCCGCCGCTGTTATCACAGCTGTTTTTTTTTTTTTGTCCCTTGTTTAATTTGCACATCAATCACGTTCCTTTTTTCCCCTGGACAGTCTGGGAGACGGATTTGTCGGCCGTTGTTGACTGATTAATCACCTCTCGTCCGTCCCGCTTTACGAGAGGCGGCCCGCTTTAATGGGACTGTCGAAACCGCACCGCAGACAGCAACACCGCCGTCTGATGGACCTGCCCATCAACTGAAAAATGTACGGCCGTCCTTAATTCTTCCAGACGGAAATGGGCTATAATGACACCAGATGACAGTTTTGGAGCATTTTGATGAGTACGAAGTGGAGGGTCATCAGTAATATCGCGGCTTTACACTGGATGCTGGGCACCAGAATCAATGAATAGATAAAGGAAGTAATGATCTGGAACCACATGACACTGGTACGAGACTGAATTGGCAGGTTTGTCAAATATGTGGCGCCGCTGACAAGGCGCGCTTTCTTTCACGTACTGGTGTGCTCGTGTTTGTCACGAGCACGAAGTTCTCTTTTGTGTTTGCAGGTTCGCTCAGCCCCATTGCAATTCTGCGCCCTTCTGTGAGGCCTCCCGGCTTGAACCGTCGTATTAAGATGACCCCCCCCCCCCCCCCCCCCCCCCCCCCCCCCCCCCCCCCCCCCCCCCCCCCCCCCCCCCCCCCCCCCCCCCCCCCCCCNCGACTTTCTGCTCCCGAGACACTCGATAACAATGAGTTACAGTACAACAGCTCTTAGCGTTTGGATAAAGAGCTAAAGCATTTCAAATCTGCTCTTCTTCACATTTTTTCTTTATTGTTCTAAAACAAAAACTCCAGAGCAAATAGATCATTTCACAGTGAAGATCTGATGTCCAGTGTCTATGTAACAACTTTAGAGGTAGTCCTCTGTTTACAACATACCCGACTTACAACAGAGAACCAGCAAACCTTGTTATTGCTGAGCTGTGAACTGTGGCGTTTGGTTGTAACATCTGACAGTGATCCCTGCATCAGCCCCACAGTAACATCAGCTGGTGCCATATTGCAAGGCGCCCACACTTGTCATTTTTTGGCTCCTACTGAAGGGTTGGGTGTCTCCAACCATTTGTTAGTTGTTCTATGTTCGTGTTATTTAAATGTTAGCATAGCATATTATGTTCAAATCCCGAAGGCCATTTTTATGGGCTCAGTCAACATTTTGGTGTCGAGCATCGACTGTGTTTTATTCACAAAACCTACAGAACTTTTCGACCGTGATTCCATTAGCGATTCTTTTCATTCACAGTGGCCACCTGGCCAAAAAGTGAGTGTTCTGGTGGTGCTGAAAAGAAACAGGCAAAATAGTTTTGGAAATGAAAGTGCTGCATGAAAATATAGTTATAATACTAACCTTTATGTATATTGTTATTCTATACATTATTATTTTAACATGAATAATGTGTGAAATTAGAAAAAAATGTAACAAAGCCCTATTATACAACCGAACGTGTTCGTTGTTTATGTGTCCATATGGCTTATATAATAGGGTATTATGGGATGTGCAGCTTATGACAAAGTTGACTTACGATCAGGCTGCCGGATACAGTATGAGCCCTGCAGTAAGGCTGTTCTCTAAGATCTTGGGCGCAAGTTTCTGTAAATTATTTCCAGATGTTTGTATTTACTAAAAACGCTACAAATGTTTACACGTTCTTCTACGAGACTTCATGAAGGAAGTAGTCAAATGGAAACGGCAGAGACAGATGATCTTGGGCACTTTATTGCATCTGCGTCTTGGGTCCCATATTTTTGTAGTCGGCACGTCGGAGAACCTCTGCGATATCCCTGATACTCTTCGAGCGAGAGTCACTTCAGCTGCTGCTTTGCTGATCAGTTATGAAATGCAGAGATGCTGTTCATTATGGGTGCATTTAGCGTGGGCACCGTCATCTTTCCATGTTTTCTTAGTTTCTCAGGTTTTCTTAAGGGTGCAAAACGTTATGTGAGACTTGGCTGCATGAGGCAGGTTGGTGCAATCTTAGCACATCTTGTGAAACGGTTCCTTCTGTGCAGGAATCGAGACGTCTGTGGACTTTATTTTCTATTCATCGCTAATAGGAATGAATAGTATTCTGCATACAAAGCATACCATGGTTACACTTTGTACAATAACAATAAAATAATGATAAAACCTATGGAAGGACCCCCCCACCCCCATTCTGGAGTACAGGAAGAACAGATCTAACAAGTACAACATAATGAGCCAGACTTTCATCATTTTACTATATTACAAGTAGAGAGTGATGTAATAATATATTTCATGAGTCGTTCTACTTACTGAGAATAGCAATACGTGCACATGCGTTGTTCAGCCTATCGCTAATTTTGGAAATGGTTCATCCTTCTCTAAATTTGTTTACGCCCTTGAAATCAGAGACCAAGTAGGTTCTTTTAATTGAAATGCACCTCAGTATGTAAATTTCCATTTATGGTAATGGGGAAGTTTGAGGAAAAGTAGCATAGAATTCATTATTTCTGTTTTATTCAGAGCCAAGACTTATCTTTATTCCACTCCCATGAATGAAACATGTGGCTCCGTGCTCCGGGGTTCGACGATGGAAGGGAGGGGGGATAAGGTTATTGCCACTGGTGTTACCTCTGGGAATGCAGCTGCAATGGGTGGTTACTTAAGTGCCTGCACGCGCGCGCGCGCACACACACACACACACACACACACACACACACACACACACAGTGAAGAGCAGAAGAGCAGAATCCCTCTGGCTGTTACATCCACATGTAAACACAAGGGACTAAGAAAAAGGATAAAATATGATCTGTTTCTTCTGCGGCTGATAGAGGTCACTGAGTGGGTTCAAACGGGTGCTTGGCAGGTCCAGAAGAATGACCCAAAAAATGACCCAACACCACACTGACCTGTGTGGTGGTCCATCGCAAGACTACATATTAAATTCATTTGTCCCTTTTTTTTGCATAGCCAATCTTTATTTAACCAAAAGCTGTTTGTAATGCCGCACATTTATATTGCCAGAATTTTCCATCATAGCAACTCAAGTGAAGGTACAACAGCAGGGACCTACTGGTAGTCTCTTCACTACCCTAATGTGAGTGTGTGCTGCTGAGTGTGTGTCCACGTATGTGAGATGATGTCCTTGACACGCACCCTCATCACAGCCCCAAGTTCTCACCCCCGTTCTCCCCATCAGCAATACAGCTTTGCGTCTCTGGCGGAGCAACAAAGATAGCTGATCAATCCAGCAAGCTGAGCTCCAAGGTCTCCTGTTTCCTTACCCCCTTCTTTCATTTCCTTTCAGTTTTTAGCCCATCTCTGCTTTGCTCAGCTTATTTTCAAACTCCTTTTCCATAACATCATGATGGCCTTGAAATTTTGAACGGCCTCCTCTTCATTGATTTTCCTCTCATCTTATTTGAGCCGATCCTGGGGATAAAACAGCTCTGGAAATCAATTTTTCGACTCTCGGCTTTAAAAGCCAGATTTTTATATGTGGCAGCCAGAAAGTGGGAAAAGATTTCCTTGCACATTTGTGTGTGTGTGTGTGTATGTGTGTGCGCGCGCGCGTGCACGTGGATTTTGGCTTGCAACTGTGTTTACCTCGAGAAGAACCACCTGAGGAAATATGAATCCAAAATTCCAAACCCCATTTAGGGCAAAATATTGTACAAATATGAGTAAATTCCCAGGGCGACTTAGTTGTGCATCTGTCCCTGCAAAGTGATTAAATGTCAACAGATAAAGAAAATGAAAACCACCATTAAATTGTGATGCACATGGATAAATGAAAATCCAAAGTACTGAGACCCAGATCAGTGATTAATTTTGTCAAGGTGCTTCAGTTCCCCAATCTGCCTGGTTCAGCTGTGTTTTCAACATTTTGCGCTTAACATGAGCTCAAATCTAATATCCTCACTTGCAAATCCAACTTAATGGGAAAAGTTAATTTCTTACACACACATTGCAGGGCTTCCCACAGCTCAATGGACTCATTTATACACCAAGAAATGACACAAGAGAGGTGTGTGTTCTGCTCCACTTTAGTTCTCCTCAACGTTTTTCTGACCCACGGCCGGTTGTACAAATAAAAACACTCGGGGTGACGGCAATTTATGCGATCCATAAAAAAATCTGTTTTAACTTCTGGAGTCATCAACTGCATACTAAGCAGGTCCTTCGTATAAAAAGTCTTTCTTTTCTTCTAAATGAAAAATACCAGATTCAGATTTTGCCCGGAGGCGCTTTGGCGGTGCGGCCGGTAAATTCGGCGAAGGGAAATGGACGTATAAACGGAGGAACAAATAAACGGTTGGGTATCAGGCAAACGGCCCTCTTCACACGTCGCTTGACTCAGAGTGTCTGTAACAGATCGGCCGCTGCGCAAACAAACAAACCGGCGTCATCAAATTAAGGCCTCCGTAAATTCGGCAGCTGCATCCTTTTGCCCCCCCAGACACCCCCCCCAGTAATTGCCCTGTAACAGCCTCTCGCCAGGGCATTACTGCTACTAGAATATTAACCTCGCTGCCACCGCAAATGGACTTTTGCAGGCTGCGCCTCTGCGCTCCAGAACTCAATTTACTTTTATATCTCCCCGACGCCTGTCATAAATACCTCTCCCCGCATTCAATGTATTTTTTTAATAAAGGGAATTTGATCGTGTGGGATGCGGGTTTATTAAAACTGTATTTCTTCTGCAGCGGTGTCACATGTGCTGATGCAGTGGGGGGGGGGGGCGTCACCCGGGGGCCTTCTGCACCCCACCCCCTCCTCTCTCCTGTCCCCCGTAACCCAACCTGGCCTCCTCACCATACATCCCTGCTCCCCTGGCATCTCATGCCACCCTCAAAGATGACCCCCGCAACTTGGGCCGACCGCGTCCCAGTTTTGCAGGTTTTCTGCAACAACAGCATCTTTGTTTCGTTTTACTTTCCCGCTTGTAACGCCGCGTGGGCTCGATTATCCACGGCCCGCAGATATTTTGTGAGCTCCAGATGACAAGCGCATTTCCGGAGACGGTAGAGCCTGCGCCGCAAGTGAGGCAGACAGGATGGGTGAGTTGGATCGCCATCGGTGTGAAAATTGTTCAGGGGAGAGGATTTTTGTTCCATAATTCTGCAGCACGGGGGGGTTGGGGGGCAGTAAGGGCAGCCCAGGAGTAATCTGGGAGAAGATTTAGCGGTGTACCTCTCGCAGGGAACACGTAATGAGGTCGGTCCTGCCACCCGGAGCAGCGTGAACCACGGGGAGGGAAATAAGATCCACTTCATACCGCGGCAGCACGAATTCATTCCTCCTCACACTTTGTTATTTGTAACGCGCAGCCACGGAAACATCTAGAAAGGGAGACGCGGACCTGACCGAATGCGGTTCTGCCCACATTCTAGCCGCACGTCATCATTTCATTTTTGCTCCGTAAATACTCGGTGTTTTTTTTAATGGAGCATAAACAATAAAAGAATCTAACCTGTGGGCCACTTGTTGTCAAGCATCATCCGGTTGCCACTTGGTGATCACGTACACAGTCCTCGCCTTCTTACCAGTGACTGGGTTAAATACCCCCTCTTAAGAAGTGCTGTCATAGTTGGGCGACTTTAGTGTATAATTCTATTAGTGCACATTTGTTTTATTTAAAAAAAAGGACGTGACCATATAATCAAGCTTTGGGGGGGGGAAATTATCATTTTAATTTGTAAAAAGTACAGATGCACTGTAACCTTCAAATACTGTGAGGATTACAAGTACAATAATAATAGTTAAAATAATAAAACAGCAAGGTAGGGGCAATGATTAATCGAGAGGTCAATTTAATAATGATAATAATGGTGATAATGGGAAATTAATGATAAAAACTGTAAAGGACAGCAAAAATTACTGATGAGAAACTGAATTGTAAAAAAAATCCATGGTGCAAAACAAGGTTGTGAAACATTTGTACTTTTGCTCAAATCAAGATATTACATATTAAAAAAAAGATGCACCAGACTGGGAAAATGAATCAAAAATGTAAAATGTTTGCGGAGGCAGGAGTATCGGCTGCAGGTGCAGCTGTATCGCTGAATGTTCTGACAGAGGAGAGGAGGTCGGACTGCTGCCGAAAGCGCCTGTTTTGCGTTTTCTTGTGTCCGTTGAACTCTTTTTTTACGTGTCATTAGTAAAATACTCCATAAGCAACATACGTGTGTGAGCTGCACCAGTGCAGGGATAAATATTTTGGTGGGTCACATTGTTTTGGTTAAAGACTTGATGAAAAAGTTTTTATGAGCACATACACGGTCCAACAGGGTACGGTCATTAAAGTGCGCCTCCATCGACCACATATGACTGTATAGATTTCTCCAGAGTGTTCTGCCCTCTGCTTGTGTCCTTAGCGCCCATTCATCTGGGGTCCCTTCTCCTTCAGGTGAGGAATACCTGCAACCAGGAGCCTCACTGGGATGTGGCTAAAATTACCCATTTCTCTTCTCGTGTCAAAACCACCTGCACCCCATCCTGTTACGGACAGGTCTTGGAACCTCTCACCTCATTGTCCAAACTCCTATTACATCTGGAGTGTCCACCGTCACCATGACTGAGTCTGTTCGTCCGGTCACTGGTCATCCCTCTTCTCTTTCCTCAAACTTTTCAAAACACTGTCTTTTTGAGGAGCTCATACTTCTCAAGATGCGTCCAAAATATGACAACACCAGTCTCATACATTTTTGGCCTTCTGCTGACTACATATTTATTTCCCAGTTTCGTAAACTGGTGTCTTTATAATCCTGCATGTCCACAGACCACTGAAGAGTGGTGCTGCCCTTTCACGAGTCACACCTGTGAAGAACCGCATCTGATTTGCTGTATGGATTTATTGATGTTTTCTTTCTATTCGCAGAGCCGAACAGATAAGACGAACGTCAGCAGACGCGGCAAATCTGACACGGATAAACTAAACGAACATGGAAAACATAATTATCTTAATGGGCAATTAAGTTCATTACAAAGTGTAATTAATGGAGGATTGATGAGCATTAAATTTTGTCTGCTGACTTATTGATTTCTTTATTTATTTGTTCGTGCTTTGATTGTTCATTCGCCGAATGAACGCGTGGCCTTGGTTTATGGCGTGAGGGCTGTTCTCGGGAAAACCGATTTGGGAAACTACACACATGTCGTCTGTTAGGTGTGCGTGCGGGTGGGTGGCTGGGAGTGCCTACCTCCCATGGATCGCCAAAAGCTCTTTACATGCTAACAAGGTTTGCTCTCGTTCGATTAATTTCATTCCCGTTCGAGCGTCAGCAAACAACCACATCAGGCCTAACTGGTCTAACTGCACAACGCTCATTCTTACCGGGCTGCTAAAAACCGGAACGTCTCATCCTCGGATTAGGAGCGCCGGGTTGCGTTAACAGAAAGGGTTGTTAGCACACATTATACGTCCAAGTTTAAACGTTGCGCATCCGTTCGCCCGGCAACGTAGAGCGCGACTCGTCGAGCTGTAACGAAAAGACCTTCGTGCGAAACAGCTTTTTTATTACGTGCAGAGCCTCGAACGCTAAAACTTTGAACCCCTCTCCCGTTTGTACTTTTAAGAGCACTAAATCCCACTCCACACATTTTCTAATTGGCTGGGATGAAAGGGAATGTTAGCAATTTTAATTGAACGCGCCTTCGAGTTCGCGTCCTGAGAAGGACTCCTCTTCAGCTCACACGCGCCGAGCCCATCGCTGGCGTCTGCGGGGAAAAAATAAATAATAAAATCTGACTTGTGCGAGCGGGCCCTTGTGAAAGGTACTCGCTTTATTCATTTATTTATTTATTTATTTATTTATTTATTTATTTATTTATTAAAGTACGAGCCAGGCTTATTTACATCTAGAAAGAGGGGCTTTAGGTGCAGCCTGCCTTGCGTGAGCCATTCAGAGCCGTTTTCGAGCACCCTAAAGCGTTGTTTGGGATATGTGCAGAGGCCATTAGCTAGCATACAATCGAAATGGTAGATAGCATTAGCTCAAAATAAGCCGTACTCCACCTTATTGTGTGATCCTCTGTGGAACGTGAACGTTCCGGCACCGGGAAAGGCCCTCAAGAAGGACAGAGAATTTTCTCTGTGAAGCAGTTACATAAATGCGTGAAAAGTAACTTTGTTTAAGAGCATTTGCTAGGTAACAAGAAAAAAAACCCGCGGAAAAAAGCACCGATAATAATAAAAACCTCACCCTTGAGTTCCCTTCTCCCCGCATGCGGCGGAAAGTGAGGTGTGTTGTTATTGCTGATGACCTGCGTGACCCGTGACTGACGCGTCCGATAATAGCCTGGATAAAATAATATCAGCGGTGGCGCTTTGCGTTCCATTAAGGACGACCTCTTCCAAGATCTTTGTCTTCTTGAACACAGAGAAAAGGAACCAAAAAAGAGCACAAAGGAGAAACAAATTAGGAAAAAGGCAAGTTTACGCGCGGCATATTTTCTCGCTCGGACTGTGTTCCACGCAGTCTCGATGGTCAGGCAGTCGGGAAAAGCGAGAGGTGTAAAGGGCGCGTTCCGATCGAACCTCGAACACCGCTCACCCGCTGCCTCTCTCCTCGTATCGCCTCAGCCACCTGCACTCTGCTCTCGTGCTCGAGGTGTGATTTGTTCCTCTCTGTCTTCACACTAATGTCATGCTGGATCGGATCTATATTCGGGGCTCCCTAACAACGTGTTTTATTAGACTTTAAAGGAGCCCGTGCATTCTGCGGCCCATCGAGCAAACACGTCGTGGGAAGGAAGGAACATCAATAATGATTCACGTCTGATACGAACAATTCATTTAGAGTCCAGGGATGCAATTACTACACGACGATATTTGTCCGGCCCCATTATTCCTGTTGAATCGCGTCCTTCCGTACGAATTCGACCGTCTCCAGGAGTTGCTGCGGACGTGTCCTTTGCTGATAGGAGCGAACATCTTTGTACACGTACGTATGTGCGGATGGGGGTGAGCTCATTCAGACCGCCGCTCAACGCGGTCCCTCGTCCGCCATCCAATTTGGACGCGGTTTAGCCACCAATTAAGCGGATGTGCGTGGAAGGTCAGTCGGCGTGACTCATATCGCTGTATATCAAGTCTCATGACTCATTTCATTAACAGCCAGGTTTAGCGTCACCCCAGTTATGACAAAAAAACTTCCTTGATAGACCCAGATATACATCCATAGCATGAAATGATAAATTACTGTTGATGTATCTGAGGCCTCTAATGGAAGCATTTTCCATTAGAAGATGATTTGTGGTGGGGGATTAATGAAAGGTTACCCTGAAAATATTATTTTGCCTGCTGCTAGCTGTATTCCTGGATGTCAGCGATGTATGTTTACTCCCCCTTTGATAACCTTGCTTGACAGGTCCGGGATGCAGTAAATATGGCCCAGGGTTGGAAATAAAGATAAAGAGGCAAAAATAGAGGGAAATGTTGAGCGGTAAAACGAACGGTAAAAGTAGGTATTTCTTTCTCAAACGCGCCAGAGGAATGCTGGGTAATTTGCAGCGAAATAAATGCAAAATAGCTATTAATTCGGCACCCATGAGTGCATTGGGTAGTCAGATATGTAGTTTCTATTTATACAATTACACAAAGATGAGTTCCTTAATATGTGGAATAAGATTGGTGTCACTTGAGTTGAGCTAGCAGCACGAGATTCATTATTATGAGGTTTTTTTTTTTATTTAATAACTACTGGCGTGTATGGAATGTTTCCGAAGATGCAATCAGTTTGGATTGACTAATTATTGTCTTTCAGTCGCACGAGCAAATGTCTGCTGAAAACGTGGAATAAAAGGCCGGCTTAGTTATTCCGCCGGCATCCGATACGAACGCCCTGATGAATATGAAAGACCTCATTACCTAGTGCAACAGGGGCGCGTGCAGCGAACACGTGACCGGGTTCCTCGCGGGTTATTACCTGCGTTCTCACGGAGATGCGTGGAGCTGCACCGGCACGCGTCCGCCTCGGTCCAAGTGCGGATCGACCTGCCTTTTCGCACGCGTTGCTAATCGGGAAAAGGGATTGTGGGCCACATACCACAAATCTCAGCTAGCCAGTCCCGATCCTACCGGCTCAATGCTCATCCTGGTGATTCTTTTGTCCTAAGTCTTTTCGTTAATTAGACTGGGAAGTTCCAGGCATTAACAGTTACCTTGGCTTAATTTGCTTTATTTATATTGCTCAAAGAAAACGCTGCAAATGAGTATTGAGCTTAATGAAGAAAAACCTTTTCTTTCTGAAAGGAATTAACAAGTCGAAATAATGGCCAACCAGAGTATCGTGCAACAATAATTTTGAGGGATTTACTTTATTTCTCTTACAATATCACCTCAAAGCAATGGTAAGGACATCATGTATCTGTTTTAGATCGCAGTCTGATGTCAAGCTGAATTAAGAGCTCGGCTGGAACGGCATCACCGTGGGTCCCGGGGAGCAGGTGTTGAAATCTGAGCGCCTCTCTCCTTTCGCTCCCGTTCTCTCTCTGCTTTCTCTCTCGCTCTCAGGCTGCTTCCAAAACCTTGAGAGATGTGTTTTCACATCATTTCTCTGCGTCTCCTCCTGTGTGAGAGGTGGCAGGGTGGCGAATGCGAGACGTGAGGAGAGAGGGGGACACCAACACAGTGAAGGAAACAGCTTTCTTGTTCTCATAGATACCATCAATTCTTTAATTGTTTTGCAATGGCAACCTTAGGACTTGCACTTTTCATAGAATGACAGTTAAAAAAAACACTCTCCCAGTAAGGCATCTAAGTACAATATAAAACTGGTCCAGATAAAGGTAGTATTTTAACATTTTCTACTGGACGTACAGTAACAGTGGCTCACACTTTGATCCGAAGATATAAAACGTTTACGAAATGAATACACTGTAATATATGTGATCATTATCTAGTGGCTCACTGTGTTATATTTTATAAAATGCAGGAGAGTAGTACCTCCATTATCACTCTAGATGTGTTCTTTGTACACTGAAAGCTTAATGAAACAGAGCTATATGCTGCAGGAGCTATGAACAGCGGACTGTGAGTTGTGGTGGCTGGCTCACCGCTGTCCGATCTTTTAATCACATCTTCACCTCTAGCCTATGCACTCTTCTGTACCTTCTTCCTTTTCCAGTTTTTCTCACAAGCTTTTCTACATTTATTGGTTGCATTTTGCTGGATTAAACCTTACTTGTTAGATTGAAATGGAGACACAGCACAGACACATAGAAACAAAGCGAACATGAGTCACGACCCTGTAATGATATTAGCAAAGTATGTCCCTTACAGGTTGCTATATGTATACCTGGTTAAATATGGGACAAGAATCAGCTGGCTGCAAGGTAGTATGGTACAGGAACAAGCTGCATCCCTGACTTGCAAACTTTGATTTTTTTTTTTTTTTTTTTGCAGACAGGTGTCTGGTGTCGTGGGGTGTCGGTTGCAAAAACCAAGTTTAGCTGTGTTACAGCAAAATGGCATGCTCCTGGGCTGCACATGCTGGGGTTTACCTGTATTGAATAGCTTGGAGCTTGAAAAATGGGCATGGGCAACATAATCCAAAATAAATTAGTTATCACTTTAATAATAGTGAATAAACACATATAAACACATTTATATCCACTGTCCTAAAAATTAGTTTCATTTTTTTAAAGACTGTAAATTATTATTGTAGGGGTGCAATAAAAGTGCTACCATAAAACAGCACCATAGCAGGGCATGTCAGTCTAAGTATTACACATTTTCTCCTGCCTAGAAAATATATTTTCATAGTAAATTTCAGGCTTGAAGCCAAGACACCAATGTTAAACTTAACCAGCTGTGATTTTCCTTTAACAAGCAATAAGTGGTGGGGTCAAACACCAGGCAGCTGTGATCAAAAATAATACATTCTATATACATTACAGATCCCTCTTTCACCCGAGAATACACTGATACAGTCTCAACATCCAGGAAATCTTGTTTTCTTTATTGGTCTCCTATTGTCCTGGAACAGTTGGCAAACAGTTTTTATTTCTTTGTGGATACAAGTTTTCAGGCTGTAGGGATCAAGACGTGCTATTTATTAATGTTTATTGTAAACAACTCTTGAGTGACCATCTCGTGCGCCTTCCTCTTATGACTGATATGTCAGTAATATGCCCACAGGACAGGTGACTTTGCCAAAGGTGGGGGGGGGGTGAGTCACACGCCACACAGTGGCTTCTCCTTCCCTTGCTCCATCCGACAGGCAGTGTCAGACATTTGCTTCCCAGCCTCCGGTGCGCGTCAGTCTCGCACATCAGAGCTCAGTGCGGCCCAAGGTTATTTGAAGGTTTTACTCTTCCCACTTGCCAGACTATGAAATCAGAGCTCCCTCACACAAAAAAGCATCCAGTGAAGCAGCAAAGGCAAATTATTGGAAAAATAATAGAAAGAATTGCCGATGGCAAGAATCAAGCCACCTTCAAAAGGTTGTGTAGACGATTACTGTCCTGCCACAAGAAAGGAGGTGAATGGCTAGAGAGCCTCAAGGGTTGGGTTGGATATGTGCATCAGGACAGGAGCTTGTTGTTCAGCACGAGCAGCGAAAGGCACGAGGCAGGTCCCAGGAGTCTTTCTGGCTGTCTGTAGATCTTCACTCCAACACTTCTCTGCAGGCTCCACATTCACTGTCTAATGTCTAGCCATTTTAGCATTTGGTATTGATACAAAGCTGTAAGCGCTGAGCAGGTGACTAGTGAAGCAAGAAGAGATGCCACCTCTTCAGTTTAATGTCCTGAAACTATAAAATATGAAAAGTATGAAAATCCAATTAAATATGAAAGTGAAATGAATCAAAACCTTTTCTCCAGCTAATGTACAAAGAGCTATAATTTACTCTTTAGAACTGTGGAGCTTGTAGAGAGTTTTACCAGGGTACCAGAAAAACAAATAGATATTGGATCAAATCAGGCCTGAACTCTCTGAAATCACAGAAGCACAAGTGATGAAACTGAGATTATTGTACTTTGGACATATCATGCTGAGATCATATTCTCTCAAAAAGACAGCAGTTCTTGGAGAAAGTGAAGGAAATGAAGAACAGGATGGGCAGCGATCTTATGCATGGACTCAAACACGCACCCATCTTGGTGCTATTGACAAAAGTGGCAGGCAGAAGTTTCTCGAAACACTCTGCACGGTGGCCCAAGAGTCAACATCATGTCCAGGACAGTTGACGGTAATTTTTAGCAATTTTTAGTACTCAAAACATTTAGTAATGTAGAGAACATGACTTACACTGTATGTTCTGACCTGCTCCACTACCGACCGTCCTCCCACTGCTGAAGACCGACTGCACTGATCCTCTTATCTTACCTTATCCATTTATTTGTTATTTTATCTATTTATTTATCTATTACTATTCATCTCCTTATGTACTCAGTGTGTCTGTGTTGTCCCGCGTCACCACGCTGTCTGTTTAGTGTACAGTGACCCACAATCCAGGAGAAAGTCCACTTCCTTCTGTCTTGCACATCTGTATAAGGGCACAGTGACGAAAAACTGAACCTTTAACCTTGAGACTTGAAGATTTATTCAGCCTCCCTTCAATTTCCTTGTTTGTTACAAGCCTGGTTTATAGGGGCAGCAGCACTTCGCTTGAGGGACCCAAGTTTGAATCACACCTCCTGCTGCAGAACCCTTTACACCTCAATTGCTCAAGTAAAAAAAAAATACCCAGCAGTATAAATGGGAAAATTGAAAGCTGCTTTGGACAAAAACGTCAGCTAAATGTATGTAAGTTCCATCATTTTTAATACGCTGCTTAGAGGTAAGGTCAAACAGAATTCACGTGCGTCCTTCTGTGGTCCACTGCTGCCTCCAGCGAAGGGCAGAGCAGGTCTTACAGCTCCGTGGACGGCGGCGCACAGCAGTGGCATTAGAGACTGGAGACGGAGAAGAAATCTGAGGCAATGCACGCATTGCCTTTTCCATCTTACTCCCTATATCATATTTGTTGGAACACTGTTCAAGTTGTCACGCCGCAGATGTCACGGTTCAACTGTAATCCCATTTCGCAAGGGGATTTGGTGGCTATCTAGGAAAAAAATATTCCCCTGCAATTTTTCCACCTGGATGCCCATATGAGTAGAAGCCCAGCAGATCGACTGGTGAAATACAGAGTCTGTCACCTTGTGCAAAGTTTCGCGCCCTTCCCTTTCATACCTCAGAGATGAAACTGAGGGAACTGCGAATCACGATGAACCCCCCCTCCTTGGTGACGTTTCCAGATTACCAGTTTTTCAAGGGCAAGCTTGAGCGGAAACAAATTTCACAATAATTCTAGAAGATTTAAATGAGATCTTGGAATGGGCAGTTCTTTATATTAACGGCGGACGGCAATTTATATCACAACGCTAGAATGTCCTTGCCGAGCAGGAGTTCTTGGCAGGGGATTTTAGTAAATTCCTTACCAATTTTCAGAAGCAGTATTAGGACATTTTAAAGAAGGCTATAGGTAAAAAACACAGAGCTGTTCCAAAGCAGCACTAAAATTATGTATTGCCCCGGTCAGACGGCATAGGATATTGTATATATTTCCAGTCGCTGCGCTAGAAAAAAATGGAGTTTTGAATATCTGAAGCTCGGAGACAAGGAGCAATACTAATCCCAAGTGTGAAAAAAAACAGTTACAAAGACAGGCTCAAGGAACTTAATCTCTTTAGTCTCAGTAAAAAAAGAGGCTTCGGGCTGAGAGGTGTTAGAGGGGTGGTCTGACTGACGCACTTAAATTCTTATGAAAAATGAACACAGCAAAGCACATAGGGCTTTCATTTCCATAAACTGCACCAGGGGTGTAGGTACAGCTTGGCTTAAGCTACATTCCAAACATATTTGGAAGCTGCTCTTCCTGCAGAGTTGTTACAAGTATGACGTCTGTCAGGGTTTGGGAGAAACTGATCAGAAAGCCTGAACACCAAAATGCAGATTTCAAGTGGACGTCCAGCAGAAGTGAAGCTCCATAAGGCTGCCGAACCTGTTCTGCTCAACTTGTCGTGTCTTGGTCTCTTTTGCATGAAGCGCGAAGAAGTTCAGAGGGACTTTGTCCGCTGCAAGCGACATATAAAAGTGCTTGCTTGAACGCCAAGCAATAATACACATTAGTCTGTTCACGGAAACACATTTCGATTTGTGCTTTCAGCGTGACACTGTTCATTTGTGGCTGTGTTTGCAAACAGCTGTGGCGAGACACTAGACAGGAACATTAACGTGAAATTCCCGACTGACTGCGTGGTCTCCACAGAGACAAGCTGGGTCTTGACAATTTAATGCGGTGCAGATATCATAGCTGCATTGGCTCGGTACATGATGACATTGTATGAAATCTGTTCGAAATACATCCCAGAGCAGATCCAGACATCCCCCATACACACACACACACACACACACACACACACACACACACACACACACACACATACACACACTTTCCTTTGCAATATGTGAATGAAAGTTGAAAAAGCAATGCAGGACTTAATGAAAATACTAAAGTAACTTTGCTGCGCTTAGGCTTAAAGGAAAAGGCTCATTATGCTGTGCTTAGTGGATGTTTGCATTTTTGGAGACACGCAGGGTAGTGCTGGTACCTCACAGCACCTGACCTGTGGGTTCACACGTCAGTTCAAATATGGCCCAGGCTGTGTGGAGTTTATATGTTCTCTCTTTGGGTTTCCTCCAGGTGCTCTGGTTTCCTCCTGCAGTCCAAAGACATGTTCTAGATACACCGATTTATCTGTGTTGGGTCAGCAGCAATAAATGGATGGATGGATGGACAGATGGACAGAGAGATCGATAGATGTTCATGTTTTAGTGTCTGGTGATGTTTGAAAGCTGCTGGAGGACTCAACGGAAGACATCCACTATGCCATTTTTCTAACCGAATGGTTTGGCCAGTGCTCTCTAAATATGACCCAAACAGCTCATTTTGTTTGTTGACACCGATGACTTTATCTCTCCATGTTCTTCTGAGTCCTATCTGACAGCCACTGTTACCTCCTCAAGATGATTCTTTGCTTAAAGGAGACACCGTCCTACAGCCTATACTGCAGTCTCATGCTAATACGGCGCTTTCTTTAGCAGTGATTTATCAATAAAAACACTTCTAAATTCAGTCTTTGTAAAAATGCAATTTAAATGCAGCAGCAAAAAGTTTCAAAGCCCTTTTGAATTTAGAATGTAATGAACCAATTTATATCAATTGAATCTAAAAGAAGTGCTACTCATTATTGCTGAATAGCCGTTCAGTTTTCTTAGAATTTCATGCACTTTATAAAAGGACTTATATTGTTCACAGCCTGACTGTAACGTGTTTTTGCACACGGTCATTTTTATTCACATACATATACAGTAAATAGCGTGAACCGTGTGATCATTTGTTTGAGAAATTCAAGTGCAAGGCCGTGGCATTATTGCATTTTGCGCTGTAGGAAGTTTTGCATTTAAATTTCCTTCTAAATCAGGACTCAGTTTCCTGAATGTTATTGTAATGAACAGCTTTAAAGAACAAATGTATAATGTTTCGGTAATTAGCAGGAGAAAAATTATACAGCTATATATAAAAATAAAACATTTGATTAATGAAAACGCTCAAAGACCACAATGTTAACTACATGGCTGTGCGCGTAAGCATTCAAATTGTATTACTCTTGTAACTGTTTTGACAGCAAATATTCATCTGATCGACAGTAATGTTGAAGTATTCTTTTAAAATGGTTGCGCGTTTTAATAAGTTGCGCAAGCGCGTCTTTTAAGCACTCGGCGGTGCAGGACTAAGGTAAAATTGAAAATTATTTTGTTTTCTTTGTGAAATTCTTGCCCACAGAGTCCACAAAGCCTGTGATTTCTTCTACAAGTGTGTCCAAGTCCCACAGTACCGTAGATGAGGGCATCTGCTAAGGTGGCACCAGTGCATCCCTTCCTCATTCCATATCAGTCGGTTCTTCCTCCAGCTCTTCATTGCGTAAAGTCATTTTGTTCGAGAGTGAAACGGCTCCATTTTTTTTTTTTTGCATATAAGGGAATGTTTTGCCGCAAACTTTCTGCCGGGATTCTCGCTGCTCCACACATCTTCGAAAAACAAGCGCATAGTTCGCGACATTACTTCCCCAGTCAGGTCCTCCACGTCCCTGACGGACTCCTGCAATGCCGAGCGAGGCCTTTCTCCCTCCTGTCTTGTTATAAAATATGTTTCCACCCTAAGTGATCACAATGCAAATCAGATATTCTAAAAAAGTCCATTATAACGCACATTCCTCCAGATACAGTGTGCTTCCCCAGTGGTGATTTAACACTTGTCTTACGCTACGCTTTCCAGGTGGAATTAACCGAAAGGATAGAGGCAAGCGGTCCAAAAAACGGGGCGTCGCGTCTCATCGGCCGTTGATCAATAGCTCACTGGGCCTGTTTCCCGCTCCACTACCACACTCAGTGGCTTTTATTTGGTCCACTTTCTGACTTCCTTTAAAATTTGCTCGGGAAGATAAGTGATTTGGCCTCCCGCCTAATACAATGTTAATCAAACGTGCCCGCATTTTGGGCTCAAAAGAAACCATGACCTATGCATAATTCACAGCAGTCTCAAAGCTAATTTACTCTCCGAGTCGATTGTGTGTGAAGAAAGACAGCAGTTACACGGATATTAGCCTTTTTTCCCTGTTTTGTTTTTATACTATCCATCACTGTAGTGTTACTGTGCGATCCGACGAGTTTTTTCAGAAGCCGTCGCTGTCGCGGCTGGGCAGGACGGGGGGGGTCTCCATAGATCTAACTTGAAGGTCGATCTCCTTCCTATGGCCGTTTGTAGTTAGTCGTCCTCTGATGTTTTGTTGTCTTGGGGTTTTCTCGACTCTGGGCGGTCAAGGTGGGCAACGCACGCTTTCACCAGGGGCCGCTGTCGCGGGAGTTGTTTTTTTTTTTTTTAGTGCAGTAAACTGAAGGTCAATATCTTCCCTTTGGCTGTTTGTAGTCAATCATCTGATGTTTTGTTGTCTTTTCACTGATTTTTAGACTCCGCGTCTGTAAGGTGAGCAAAACCTGCTCCCGTCTGACGGTTGTTCCCGCCAGCGTGCTCCCGGAAAGCGTCTCTGAAATGTTATCTTGGCAGTGTGGCGGAAGAAGCGCTGCACCAGTTTACCACATAAGGAGAACCTCGCCGGGATGATTGAAGGATCACGCAAAGGTCTTTAGAATTTGCTCACTCTGCACCAAAGGGGTTTTTTTTGTAGATAATCAGTTCTGCTCCAAAATACAGTATGGCGTTTTGAACACACTGCCACTGAAAATTGTCACCTAAAGTGAGAATGAAAAGTACTCCGATTGTTGAAAATGCAGTAAATTTCATTTTTGTGACATGGAACAAACTGTAGAAAATCTAGAAGACACGAATGGGACTGAAAGCTTTTCTTCCGCGAAAAAGACAAAACCCTCTTCACTTTCGTTCGGGTTTTATGGAAAGCCATCTATTTACAAGGATAATTCGTTTCACGAAACACGGGCAGATTTTTGCCACGCTCGACAGTCACCGATCGCTGGCACGCCACAAAGCACCATCTTGAAGGAACAGGAAAAGTGTAATGATACACCAGAGCTGTGCTCGCACACAATTTTTGACAGTGTGTCACATTTAAAGAAGAAATTAGAAGTAATAGTGTAATTACACAGGCAAAATTTTTCAACATTAACAACAGAACGAAACAGAGCTAGGTCTCAACGCCAAAAAAGCACGGCTCTACTGAGAAAATGCAAGTAAACAGGAGAGCGAAGGATGCAATATTTAGCGGGAGTGATCGTGGCGCCGAAATAAAAAGTTCCAAAAAGGTGACTAAATATTCCAGAATTCGTGAGAATTATGATGCAGGTCATACATCAACATTTCTGAGTCCATGTTTGTAGTGGAGTTGAGGGAGTTTGTCACACACTAACTGTGCTACCAACACAGGTTCCAAGAGGAGCAATGGATGCTGAAAGGACCGTGTCCTTTGCATTCTGGTTAGACTATGGACATGGTGCTTACTTTTCCTAACTGGCACAGTAAAGCAGAGCCATTGGGCATCCCCAGCGTGAAGGAGCTCTTCTGTCACCTTTCCCTCCACGTGAAGGAGTGGTATCCATTTGAGGCATCAGATAGCATCCCTCTCCCTGCTGCTGCTTAGTTGACTCTCACCACTTGACCACTGCCGACTGTGTCTACCACACATCCTGGCTCTCCACGTCTTCCCACCATCTTTCCATCATGCACCCCGCGAATTTCAACGATCCGTTCTGTTTAAGCGGATACCGACCTCCCAGCATGCCAAGCAGAAAATGAACTGTGTTCCTTCCTCTTCACCTTGTCACCAGTGTCACACGCAGGTGCGGTGCTGGTCCTGAATGCAAATCTCCTGTTTACCTGGCATGTCCTCAGATCAGCATGCATCATGTATGGCTTTATTGCACCATTCATCCGGTGCGATGAATGCTAACGCCCATCCAGCTGCTCTTCCTAATGAGCTCTCATAGAACATTTTCCTTGACTGTCTTGAAAGAGACACCTGGTATCACCTGGAAATCATTCAGGCTTGTGGGATAAATCTTGGTCGAGAAAAACATCCCTCCTCTTCACAGTGGGTGCGTGTTCAACCACCCGCCCCCTTCATCACCTTAGTAAACATCGCCGCCAACCCCTCTTCAAAAGCACGACTGCGTCCCCCCAGAGACTCCATCGTGTCTTCCTTCACAAGGACACGTTCTAATTAGCATGCACTTTTCTTGGGCCAGGTGCAACACCAACAGTAATTAAAATGAAATATGGTGACGTGGGGCCTGAAATGATAAGTGCTGGTTTGTGTCTTTTCTTCTGTGCCATGGGATGCGCCATGGCCATTAAGGACAGCAGATGCCCAATTAATAATCTCAGCAGCCGTTGTCAGGTCTCCTCCCTGCTGAAATGCAAAAAAAGCCAGCAGTAGGCAGAGGTATACAAAGGCTCCAAGGTCCACGTGAGGCGGGAAAGGGATGTAAACTCCACACGCATACTGTATTTCCTAACCTCCGAATCCCACCAAGTGCCAGGCTAGAGACGGCGGGATCCCAGCTAAGCAAAAGGCAGACAGGCACACACGTGAGGTTCGGTGGGCGAACATGGATGGAGTCAACTGCGAGTGGACGTCCGTGTTTCCGAATGTCATGCAGATCCTTGGTAACTGTTGAACCAGCTCTAAAACTAATGTTTGTCACGGTACAAGTGGGACCGAGAGAGGCTGCGTGATGCTTCCTGGGCATCTCTCAGATCCTCAATGTGGGTTGTGTGAAATGCCTTTCAGCTGACCAGCACCAGATTGCTTCCATTACAGCAGCTGCACAGGTGGGCTGTGTGTCTGGTGTCGTATGTGTTTGGGCGTATCGCTTCTCTCTTCTGATGTGCCCAAAGTTTCCCTGAATGCCTTGTAAGTGGAGCCCTTTTAGCATCGTACCCCCGATTGTCCCTGCTGGGCAAGACCAGAAGGTGGATGGTAGCACCCAGTAATGCCCTCTGCCTTGGAGAGGGGGCGTCAGATCAGTTCCTTCACTCCAGATGCATTCAAGGCTTCGAACAACATGGGGGGAAGGGCAGGGGTGCCGAGAGGAGATAGTTTCTCCCCACCCCACCCCACCTTCTAAAGTGGAAACCAAATTTGATGCAAGTGGCCGACAGCAGCTCCTCTTGACATTTCTCATTAAGATAAAAGCTTCTCGAGATGTCACAAATCGGCCCCGCTGGGCCTCTCCTTTCCCAAAGCCTGGTAAACACGTGCACGCGTGACCGCAGACCGGTCGCCGCATCTCCTTCAGGCCGACTGCCGTGCAATCGTTGACCATTCAGCGCTTTGTCCTTGCTGTCTCTGGGCACGACACACTCCCACCACAACCGAGCCCATTACGAACACGGAGGCGCCGAGTACTCTATGTGAAATGATACTTACACGCATCTGCTATTTTCAAACGTTTGTGTCAGTGATAGTCACTTCTGATTCCCTCAAAAGGGAACGAGATCTTAGGCCGCCGTCATTGACAAGACAGATAATGGTCTGTGAAGTCACATGAAAGACAAGCCACATGATGTCATGACCCATCTCACAGTTATGCTCTAGCCAGCAGAACGGCAAACCAAATTTCTGTATTTATTAGCATATTATTTATGCATTCGTAATTAACATTATCCGACGTGAGGTTCGCTTCTCCTGTAGCGTTAATCAGTGCAACTTGACATCCGAGTGGATGGAGGGCCCAAGATCTGCAGCGTCGCATTTAAAAAGTGCATCCGCTAATTGCGAGTTCTGAGCCGGATCTTTCCAGATCGTTCCAAAGGCCGGGTGGAAGCGTGACTTTTGAGTGTCTTTAGCAGCCACTGCGTTTGAAACACGACCCCCCGCCACCACACACGAACACACAGAGAGAAAAACACACAGCCTTCACTGTGG
The DNA here is from genome assembly GCA_900497675.1 of Arapaima gigas. NCBI lineage: Eukaryota > Metazoa > Chordata > Actinopteri > Osteoglossiformes > Osteoglossidae > Arapaima > Arapaima gigas. The sequence continues at coordinate 141,326 of UFQX01001073.1, forward strand.
GGCCTTGACAGGACTTAATTGCGACAAACCAGAGTTCTCCTCTGTGTGCCCGGAGCCTCAGCAGCACAAATGAGTGGTGAGAGCTTTAGAGAAAATGCTAGAAAACACCCGCGACCATCACTACACAATGTGGTTGAATTCAGGACTGGAGGGAGAGAGCTCACAGTAGCGGTGACCCTGACACTTTTGTGTGTGCGTGTGTTTGCTGCAGAACACATCCAGACATCTGCCTACGTTCCATCACGGGCACGAACGTCCAAACAGACACAAAGCTCGCCAACTCGCACCGGCAGCAGTGGGGAGNTGTGTGTGTGTGTGTGCGTGTGTTTGCTGCAGAACACATCCAGACATCTGCCTACGTTCCATCACGGGCACGAACGTCCAAACAGACACAAAGCTCGCCAACTCGCACCGGCAGCAGTGGGGAGGGATGTTCTTTTAAATCCCGCTTCCCCCGCTTTCCGGTCACATTTAACTTTATTTCACACCCATGCACATTTGCATATTATAATTAACACTAATTACAAAGCTCATTAGGATGCGGGACCAGGGAGGTTAGCGGTGTGCGCTGCCTACAGTCTTCGATGTGCTGGGGAATTTATTCTTGCCGTCTCAGTGGCGGAAACTAGTTTTTCTCCATAATTGGATATAAATTTGATAAAGCAGCCACAAAAACTCAGTATGTGAGATGGAGTTTGGGGCTGGTTAAGAAAAAGATGTTGCTTATTAATCTCTTTCTGCCAAAATTATAATATGGTTAGATATTAATTAACACTGTTTACTCGCACAAATTGCAGCAGCACGATCCAATTATATGATAATTTGTCTTGATAACAACAGAAAACATTTGTTTGCAATTCTCATAAATGAAACGTTTAAAAGCGAGTTGAAATGTACTTCATACACCTCAGAAAAGCGTTTCACGGGGAAGGTAACGTAGACCGACTGGTAATTTTATGTATTAAGATCGTCTATTTAAAGAAGAGCGCGCTAAACTGAATATATATCTCGCCCTACTCCACATATACGAATATGATATAATATTTACTTAGGAGCCGCTCCATAAGCCTGCAAAACAATTTTGTGTTTGAGTGCTTGAAGTGATTGAAGTGATTTATTATTTTGTCTGAACGGCAGCCCAAGTCATGATGAGCTGAGATTGTGTGAATTCAACCAGATTGCCGCATCTTACAAAAGGAGGAAATAAGAAACTCCGGTGTCGATAGAGATGTGTCTAAAAAAAAAAAAAAATTGTCAAATTGGATAACGGGGATCATACTTAACAGCTGCAGGAGGAATGGGTCTGTGGTTTAAATTACAAGTGTGGTTGCTCGCAAGGATGAAAAGCCATTTTGAGACTGTAGCCAAAGGATGCGAGGAGAGGAGGCTGTTTATGTAGCCCGGGTGTTTCTGGCAGGGACCGGGACCCTGGTTATTACAGGTTCTCTTTACTCAGTGCTCAGCTATGCCTGACTGCGCTCGTGATTTTTCACATTTCAGCTTGTAGTAAATAAACTGTAAGCTTCAGACCGCAGCCTTTGGTGTCCTATTGGAGGTCAAAAATGAACTTAAAACAGTGATGTGAAAATGGACGCTTTTGTCTCCCATTGTGAAATGACCACGTGCTAGTCTGAGACAGCCCAGCAGGGCGCTGTCCTTACCTGCCACGCTGCGAGGCATGTCCTGATCACGAGTCACACTGGGGGTTTACACATGTGTTCTGAATGCTACGTGGGGGGGGCAGGTTGAATAAGGCCACGCTGAAGGAGCCGGCTGCTGCCCACGTCTCTGAAGTCGACAGCGGCGTCCTCAGCCGAACCTGCCGTGAGAGGCTGTATACCCAGCCGCAGAGAACATGCAGGTATCAACGGAAGAGCACACGGTTCCCATAGTTCTTGCTAATAACCGATCCGGGTCATCGGGGTTGATGTCGGCGCTCGCCGTTTTCAGTTAGTTTAGCCCCGTATTCCGCTGGCTGCCTCGGCAAGTTCCAGCAGGGAGGAAGATCAGGCCTACTGGATAAATTTAGCCGTCCAGCTAGACTCCCGGCTGAGCCTTTTGCTTGACATGCCACGACCTCTGTCCTCTCAGGACCTGCCACTTTTTCACCCTCTGACCTTTCAGGCATCCACCTCCTCCCCCTGACAGATGACACAATGCCTCGCGCTTGTTTACCCCCTTGGTCTCGGCGCTCGGGAAACTGCCCCCTCGTAAGCCTGCTGTTCCAGGGTGCGATTTACCCTCCGCAGCACCGCAACACCGACCTCTCCGGATTCCGCCTCGCGGCCACAGTCCCACTTCCAACCCTCACCAGCACGCTCTCGCCTCCCGCTAATGAAATCGATGTCACTTTCCGTGGTATTTTCACTTTGTCCCTTTTTTATGAAGACTAATACAGACTATTAAGCCTGAAACAATTGAACTGCCTTCATCCAACGGTGAAAAGGGAACACTAAGGGAAGCCTTTGATTTTTTTGTTTCCACTATTCATCCACTGCTACTCTGAGCTAAGCAATTCCCTAAACTATGATCTTTTTTTTTTCCAAAGTACTATATTACTGCAGACACACAGCAATCGCTCTATTCAGGTTATTGATAGCAATACAAATGCAGGATATGCGTGAAGGACGCTTGACATACTGGCCCGTTTGTTATTTATTTCCATGTTTTCGGTCCCTCTTCCGCGCACTGTGTATTCAAGTCTTGTTCTGTTTGCTCTTTTCATTCGTACTGTATCGTCGCACCTCTACTCTGTTTGTTTTGCGCTATGGCTTTGAAAGGTTGCCTGTGTTCTTCTAGATCCCACTTCTGACATTTGTCTGTTTCCTTGTTTGCTTCGTGACCTTTTTGCTTTTTTTTTTTTTTTTTAACCCTCCTCTTCACAATTTCTATGCTCCCCAAGGCCACGTTGTTTCCATATAGAGCTGATACTGGAACCTTTTCCACTTTGTTTAAGGGGCAGCACACTGGTACAGCAGGTGGTGATGCTGCCTGGGCTGTTCAGGCGCAGGTTCAACTCTGCCTGAGTTTACGTGGAGTTTACATCGTTGCCTCTGTTTTCACATGGCTTCCATCCATGTGCTCTAGTTTCCTCCCACAGTCCAAAGACTTGTGTTTTAAGTGAATTCCACTGATCTTTCCATTATCGTTAACCGCTTAATCCTGAGAAGGACTCCGCAGGAGTCTGGAGCCTCTCCTGGGTTCACAGGGTGCTACTAACAATGACTGGGATGGGATGCCAAGTCTCTGCTTTGATTTTGCCAGAGTTAAGAATCCAATAAATACAATTACATTTAAACATGTCTCAGCCAAGGAAGTACATCTTCATGCCCTGCAGTCTCACACAAGGAGTTCTGGACATTTTTATTCATTCTCAATAACAGAAAACTACATCATAACAGATGTCAGTTTCTTTTACTTTTGAAAAACAAATCGCAGCAGCAGAATTATTGCTGCAACAAACAAAAGTATTCTCATGATTTCATTGCTGTATTTGTTAAAGATGTGCATTTTTGGGACACTTGCAGTTGTGCGCAGCTTTTCTAATTCAGGTTTTCTGTCTGAAATTTGAAGTACCTCACCATTAACAAAATCAGATTTACCCCATGTAAACATGTCCTTATAATTTGTTTTGCACTTGTGGCCTATTTGTTCATTTTATTTTGCTTTTGCCACTAAGGCAAATCGCTCTGCTGACATTCACACATGTTATAGTAAATGTGATCTGCTCAACTGGATAGGATGGTGTGTGTTAAGGTTATTCAGCGGTGGTTTGTTTCCATTACCTCCCAGCTACAAATTTCAATTCGACCAGAAACGATGTTCTAGAGAATGGCCACTGTTTATTCGCCCCGCTTTCTTAAGCAGTGGTATTTACCCTGGAGAATCTGCTTATTTGGGGCGAGAAAATTTCGTTCGTGAGCTCGGTGGCGAATAACATCAAACAGGTTGAGCGCCACCACTTTAATTAAATGCTAATTCTTAGCAAAGCTTCGCAAAATAACACTTCTGCCGTGTCCCACCTACCTGAATCGATAGCTTGTCGAACCACTTTTCATAACATTAGAAATCCAGTTTATTGTTTATTTGTTCCGTCTCTGCTCTTTGTCACATTACGCAAGTTGTTACATGTATGTCTCTTGCAGTGACGGGCTCATTGCCAGACCACCACGTTCGCTCACGACCCCATACCAGCACGGCGAGCCAGGTCTCTCCGAAGTGGGAGCTGAAGTCACGCGTTTCAGGGAGGCGGAGAGGTAAAACGAGATGGGAATTGGGCACAGAAAATGAAGTTGCGATGAAAATTGAAATTATGGAAATATCTGCATAGCCTTGACTGTCCTAACACTGCACTGATGTTATGAGTGATGGTCCTGTCTTCGTGATGAAGCCCTGCTGTCAAGTGGTTGACGTAAAGGTAGTCCAGATTGCACCTGTGATCTGACTGATACTATGTGTTGTCTATATATCCATTTATTCAACAATCCATTACCTTTAAATGCTTTAGCATAGTCAGGGTCACGGCGATCCAGAGTCTATCCCAGGATCACTGGGCGGTAGGCTATGAAATGACACTGAATGGAATGCTAGTCCACCAATGTCTATATATTACACACATTAATGAGTAACACGCATCTCTGCATATTCATTTTATCCCATTAGTTAAGATCAACAGTGAAAAACATCAAGCGTGTTTAATATTAATTGTAGTAGCAACAAGGATTAACACGGCAGTAGAGGTTATTTGTTATTGTTCTCCTCAGGCCGTTGGTAATATGGGTGAGGATAGATGGAAATATAGCTGGCAAATGCAAGTGATTAAGACCTACAAACCATGTTTATATTGTTTATAACATGTTTTTATGCACACATAAAGTAACTTAATTCCCAGAAGCTGCAAGAGAGAACAAGAGCTTCCACACCTTCGTGCTGAACTGTCCTAACACAGGAGATGCAGTGACCAATAAGAACAGAAAAGAGCTTTTTTTCAGCTCATAAGTGCTTTATTAACATTTCAGGCACATCATTTCAAAGCCACCGCGTGCATTTAAATGTGATGCCTGGTAAGATAATTGAGTTCTTCTCTGAAAAGATGGAGGAAAAAAATGTTTTCCCCTGCGCACTCGCTTTATTCATCTTTGCATGCGACATACGCTTGTGTGATATTCTCGAGAGGTTCTGGAAATCTCCATATCTCATTCACTCACTATCTGGATCAACACTGATTGCTGCGCTCTCATTATCTGGGGCTGACTCCCGTGGTAATAAAAAATAGGAAAAAATATGTTTAAATTTGGATGCTTTTTTAATGCAGTATGTGCAGTAATGAGTGTGTGGCACTGATTTTTTTTTTTTTTTTAGTGTGGGCTGGAAAACAGGCAGACAGTTCAACGCATTCAAGAGGAACACAAAACGATCGGGAAACACCCATAACCACGTGGTCTCCACTTGGGGTCTTATTGCACTCTTGGATGATCACTAATTTATAGCTTAACAGTCAACGTTTTTTGTTTCCTTCATCATTAACTAGACATATGTCCTTTGCGTTTGCCACACAGGCGCACCCTCTGAGGATGTTTATATTGGTCTTTTTTCAGCTGAGCAGCTTTGATTTTTTTTTTTTTTCATTAAAGTGTTTGCTTTTGAAAGTCTTGAAGTCCAGGCAGGAATCAGTGAAGCCCTCAGGTACGGGGAGGTGTGAAATTGCCACGTTTTCACGCTCTAACTTTTATCTACAAATATACCCAATTCTCTCTGGTCAGCAGCAATGTTGCTAATTAGTCAATTTCACATTATATGGCTCATTAAGGTTATTGAGCAGAGAATATAAATTTAATCGGTTGCTTCGGCTCGATTCTGTGCTTGCAGTACGCGCTTAGATATATGCACTTCTGCTGGTGAAATGAGGATTGGTCCAAGACTGCAAGTCACAGCGATGTCATCACTCACTGTGTTCAAGTGTCCTTCTCCACATTCTGGCTTTAGCTTTGATAGAGGATCTTCCCAACCAAACTTCACCTTCTTGAACTCCTTCTGGTGCTCCTCAGATACTAGTTAGTAACTGTGATTGTCCAGTCTGTTTGTTTGATTGTCGGTCTCTTTGTTTTTTTTATGCACGACTTTGTTCTTCAAGACACCGATTTCAAATTTGGCACCCAGGTACTTCTCTCCCTAAGTGTGGTTTTTGTGTAGTCAAGTACGTTAAATGCCAGAAAAGGCTACTTGCTATTTTCAAATGTTTAAATTCGGTCTCTGACATTGCTTGGAAAAGCACATGTCACACTCAGCATGGAGTAACATCACAGACAGTGTGTATGTATAAGACGGATTGTCTTACTCCACACACGTCACTCACTGTGGTGTTCACCTGTCTGACAGCACTAACAATAAATACATAATGTACTAAATGCAACCACTTTAATAGTAAAACAGTTTGGTCATTAGACAATGTTCTATTACTTTTTTTACCTTTTCACCCTTGCACCTTTTTGCCTCTGCCAGTGCCAGGTAATTTAGTTAGTGCCCTATAATATTTCTTTAACATCTCTGGTTCCTGTTTCCTCCTCATTTCCGAGTTTTTAATGTGGTCCATTTAGTTTATGCGACAAATAGTTCTTTCTGTTGCCCTCTGGGTAGCGATGGCAATTTTCTTCAACTGATGCGTTACATATACATATCTTTTTTTTATTTTAACTATAAATCCATTTGAGTACACAACTGTAGGCATGGAACTGCCAGGTTCCATTGAGTGGTTGCCAGACTGCCGGCTGCCAAAGCGTCTCAGTCAGGCAACCCAGATCTGATCCTCGCTCGAAGATGAGAAGCAGCTGCCGAGGTTCCCCATATGGGCAGTCAGCTGAGGAGGTATCAGGTGCACACAGCACACACCTGCACACCATTGACATCATCTCAGCTGAGAAGGCCTGTCGCTGCATTCACCCGCTCCGGGTTCCTGTGGTGAAAACTCAGCGGTGTTCGCGTTAGAGTGGTTGGCGCTGGCGTACGAGTTTGAACAGAAGAGTAGTGGAATCTCCTTTTGTTAGGCAAAACCATGTTAGCTGTTTAAAGCAGGACTCTGGATTGACCGGTAATCCCAAATATGGCAACGAATTTGGAAAGGGCTTTGTGTGTGTGCTTTGTTGAAGTGGCGTGACGGGGATCAGACTGCAGCAGTTTCCACAACACCACTGACCAAGCAATGGCACCTACTGTGATGACCAGAAATTCCATAGTAGCAGAATGTGTCTGATCAGCCATGACGGGGACAGTTAAAATGGGCCAAATGTGTAGATTAACTGCAACCATCGATGCAGCTCTTAGGTACTTGTATCCATCAGAATATATGTTCACATTTATTCACTTTTCCCCAAAGTGACGGACAATAATCGCCGCATAGTTGTAGTGACCATCCGTTCTAGATACCCTACGCTGAACTCTCTATAATCGTTCACTCATCTATACACCTGAACGACATGACACACACATACATACACACGTCCACAAATTATTTGAATCACTTCTCCGGACAGTGCAAGGAAACCCGGGCACCCACACTAAATCCACGCAGCAGGAGGAGAACATCCAAACTCTATGTGCTGAGTGGGGATCAAACCCATACCCCAGCACCCACACGTCATGTGTGTCAGGGCAATCCCAGTCCCACTCGGTCTCCTCCATCCATTGAGCCGGGATCTCCTTCCTATAAAGTGACGTTAATCGCTCTTCTCTGTATGTGCCGGTAATGGCACATCAGGGCTTTTCTTCGATGTTTAATGAAGTGTGGGTCCTGTCAGGGAAGAAGATGAATAGGGCCAGCCTGGCAGAAACTGACGCCGTTATGGCACGTTTCCGGCACTTTCATTGAGAGGAAGGAGTTTCTGCAACGTACGTGCTTCCCTCCTGCTAGGTGTGAAGCCCATCTCCATGTTCCTTCCATATATACTCCGCACTATACCAGTATCCCAGAATGCTCCCGTGCCTCACCTCAGTGTGGATTCTCCATCTGTGCACCGAGTGTTCGTTGTTTGGATAAACTTTAAATGTCTAAGCCAAAACTTCATTTCAGGTTAGCTCTGTCAGAGTGCCTCTCAATTTGTGTGTTTGTGTTGACAGGATCGGGGGTGGGATTGGGTGGAGGGGGAACACATGCCGTATCTCCCTCTTCCAAATCTCCATAAACACAGAAGGTGGGTGTGGGAGGGGGGATGCAAGCACAGATTTATTTCCCAAGAACGGGCCGCCTGTCTTATCGAGGCTTTTTCCGGAGGACGTTCTCCGGCACGAAAGAAAGCCCCATCGCGTGCAGTCAGGTGGGACTGTCAAAAAAGGGAACAAACAGTCAAATAAATAAATAAAGAGGCCGCCGTGGCGCCTCCGGATGCCTGCGCAGAACGTCTGCGAGACGGGCGATGTGAAGCGGTAGGCGACAGACGCGATGGTGAGGCACGGCGAGCTTTGCGGCGTCCTTGAGCTTCGGCAGGACACGGCGGCTGACACCGCGCAACGTACGGCCGCGAGCATCGACGAGCTTCATTCCGAGGTTTTCGTCTTGTTTTCCTCTTTGATAGGCGAGTGTTTTTTTTTTCCCCGCACCCCTCACTCCCTGTTTTGTTTTTCCCCTCCATCAAACGCTCCCGCATGACAGTCTTAGTGGATCTGAGGACTTGTTATGGTCCCATGATTAGAAGAGTTCTCATTAAATTTCAATGTCTTGTCAAAACGTGCCTTGTCTCCTTGATTGTTCACAAATGAATATGAATTTCTGCTCTGGAGATTACAGCATATTGCATCCCCTTTTCAATAAAAGCCTAGTATGCACCAGTTAAGCGCTGTGTTAAGTGCCATGGGACTGACACTTGGCTTCTGTCATTGTTCTGCTCGGAATTGCTTGCGTTAACCTTCACTGTCAATATTCATTTCCCTCTCTGGTTTTTCGCGTTTAGTTTTTGAAAATTTGCGTCCCGATCCATCCTCTCTACAGGGACACTTCCGCCCCCCCCTTTTTCACATGTAGGCTTTCATTGACTTTTAATGGCCTGAAAGGTTGACTGGCTAATGAAGGCGATGTGCTCTTAGCTTTCAGATCTGTTTTTTTTGGCCCACTTATTCAGCTGGACAGGCCACTTGGAACAAATCAGATGCTATTTATATGCTTTACTTGATCTTCCAACTTTGAAGACCAGGGTAGAAATGAGTCGTAATGGCCGAGGAGCTGTTAACACGACATACGTAGTGGCTCATTACGTGTTCTCCTTATGTTGTCGTGTTAAAAGCGAGGAGCGTGTCGGCAGGGCGCGAGGCGTCCTTTCTCGTGACAGAAACCCTTCAAAACCCAGTGGATCATGTTTGCACTCCACACAGCTGCCCCGACACGAAGCAGAAAACCAGGCCTGTTAGCATCAGAGACCCTCGCTGGAGCTACCCAGCTCGCAGAGGTTTTCTTCGGGGCTTTGCATGTTGTCCGTTGCTGCCGAGCCTCATTGCCTTGTTAAAGTGCATCCGGCACACGTAACGTGACTTCCACTGTGGCTTGTTGAGCTCTTGTAACTAACAAAGCAGTGAATGGGCTGATTCGCCTTGCCAGCTTGTCAATGCTGCATCCTGCTGACCCGCAACATCATACTTAACCCCATAGCTCAACGCCAACACCTACCGCCATCTACAAATATGAATTTTCTCCCTTTTCCTTCTTTGGAGGAGTCCCACAGTGTGGGTGTGGCACAAAAATGTTCACATACGACAAGTGACTGTTCCTTGTTTAGTGTCTAGTGAAGCAATACCCTCACTCACGCACTTGGGTAAACCTCTTGTCCAAGTCAGGGTTCTGGTGCACCCGAGTCTATCCTGGAAACAGAGGGTACAAGGCTAAGCAGGGTACCCCCTCGACGGGATGCCGGTCTGTTGCAGCAAGGAAAAACTTAATTAAATATATTGGCATCTCATACTGTTTTTTTTAAGCTTCGCAGATGCAAGAACTGGACAGTGAGGATGGGATTATCTCAGCATAAGGCTTTAGGAGCTCCACCACACAGTTCTGAAGCCCTCCTTTCTGTCTTTACTTGAATTCATACCGATATTAAATGGCTGCAAGCTTTCTGAAGGAGGAATCATTTGCTCATATTGAATGAAAAGAGATTTAAGCTCCTTATGAGTATTTTTGGCCCAACAATTTTAAACATTGTATGAAGACCAACAATCCTGGTTAGTTTATTGCCTCAGAGCTCTTCACACCAAATTACTGAAATTAGTATTTCAATCAGATTCAGTCTATTTTGCGCGCTTTAATGGGTGATACAGTGATGTTTATGCTGTGGGGGAAATGTGAACAGACTCTGATGATTGTGAAATATTAGATCTAATGACTGCTTCGCGGACAGACTTGCACGTTCTCATTTGCTGAAATAACTGAGATGCTCTGCGGTATCCAAGCATACGGAGTCTGGTGGGAGAACTTCAGACCGGTCTGCCATCAGCACGAGAAACGCCGGGCCGTATCAGAGGAGGCAGTCATTCTTCTGACATTTTCGTCGATCCTGTCGCCCATTTTATAAGTGCCATCGCTCGCGTCCATTTCCTCTACCGCGACTCTCGAACCTCTTCTATGCGAGCGAGGGAGGAAGGGAAGAAATCGTACAAATAGACATGTCGCCCGCGTGCAGCCAGAAAACTGCATTCACATTTAAAACTGCTAACTAACCACATGGTGTGATGTCCACAAAAGCACTTGTGCTGTTCTGAAGCCCACACACAGATGGGTAATGAGTGTATTTGCATTCAAATAGCCAGGACACTGATTTTTGCGTGCTGCTTGGCAAGAGACTTGGGTCTAAGTGTGAAGTGCATAAATATACGAGCAAATGTTTCGACCAAAGTCTGGGGTGTAAAAAGTGCTCGACTGAATTTTGTGTTTTGCAACAATTTCGGGAGTTTTGAAGTTTTTCAGTTTATTATAGAAATTTTAAGTGACTGGAGATCAACTTGCAGTTTTTCCCTGCATATCATTTAAGCAAAAATCTATTTTTTTCTTAAAATCTCAGCTGGGTGCATGCCAAGTTTGATCTACATGAAAGCTCCTTCAAATATAACAAAGGCTACATGCAGGCTGGATGAATGTGCCAGATCCCAATTGAAGCAAGCAGAAAATGCATCTCTCCATTTCATTTCAAAGGTAGCGTGGTTTTTTTTATGAGGGAAGATGAAAGGCCCAGTCCTGTCTCCTCTGACAGCGGCTGTCCTAATGCTGCCAGCACATCACACTCAAAACCCAGGGACAAACAGGAGTGGGAGCAACAGTGGACTGTTGGAACACACTCTCATGCACCCCCCCCTCCCCACCCGACTCACCTTTAACCTTCCTCCCACAGACCAGCCGCTTGGCCGTAGCAGCGGTCTCATTACGTCCAGGTCTGCCATGCCCCCCCATGCCTCCGACAGGAGGTGGTTCAGGCGACCAGTTTGAGTGATGGTGGCAAATCACTTTTTATGGAGTAATTGTTTCAGGGTGACAACTGGCCCCACCCAGACAACAAGACTGGAAACTGTGCCAGGGACCAGCCTGTCGATGAACCAGCGAGCCACAGGGGCAGCCAGGGAGTAATAAAGAACTTCATAAAAACCCAGACCCAGACAAAGAGAGAGGAGGTCCTGCTAATGACTTTACTAATGTGTTGGTTTGGTAGCTTTTGCTTTGTGATTTATTTAGTGTTCTAGTTGTGGAAATCAGCTTTCTTTCTTATTTTTTTGTATTACTGGGGTGACTTTGTAATACTAAAGTGTGGGAAAGAGGGATTAAAAAAACAGTTCAAGTCCTCCCGCACTCTTCCCCGCCTGGTTGCCCCTCAGATCAGACACGTCCAGGCGTGCTACCCCACGATGTACAAAAAGAAAAAGCTAAGAACAGTGGACAAATCCAGCAAAAGTTGTCTGTTGTTGTTTTTTTTTTTAGTACGAACAGGTCATTTTGCACATTGTTTTACAATGTGCTGTAGTTGCCCCAGCCGAACCCTTGAGCCCAGAGCCGCTCGGTGCAGCTCCATCAATTATTGATTCCAGAGACTCACGTTACGCAGTTTTGGCCTTTAATCGCAAACGTCCCGCTGAACAGAGCTGTGCAGACATGTAGCTCATGAAAAATGCAGGATGGCACTGAAGCAGGCAGCTCCCGTATCAGTGGAAACTCTGTGAAAGCCACGTTTTTTTTGTTTTTTTTTTAAACTTCTGTACAATTTTCTTTAACGGTCTCGCGAACAGTCCGGTGTTGTTCTTTTCGCTGCACGTCACCTGCTTTCTTCCTGCGCTTGTGCGGGTTTTTCGTGTGCAAACTAAGACTGGTGTCTTTTTTTTTCCCGCAACGATGAAAGCAATTAATTTCACATATTAAACCTGTAGCCCTTGCAGCTCTCCACCCCCCTTCCAGCTTCCACAGCCTTGACTAAAACAACCATCAGCAAGCACGATGAATTTAAAACAACCTCGGTGACACGTACAGCTGCGAACCTGGTCCTGGTCCTAAAGGCTTTGTTTTTTCCTAGAAAAAGTAGAAAGGCATGATGCCTGGAATCTGCTTGAGTGCCTGCACATGTTCAGGAGAGTAGAAGCGAGTCGCTATCTGCACCGTGTCACACAAAGTGTCCATTCTTCCGCTGAAACCTCTAAACACGCAGAAGAGGCAATAATGGGGTTTGCATTCACTGTGTCTAGACAGTAAATGGCACGTTGTTCGAGGAGCACTACTTCTCACTGTGGGCTGCATAGTTTTAGCGTTCTTTCGGGCCGGCTCCCTCCTTTGCTGGGGAGGGTGTTATCGTTCCAATCGGGCAAAGAGAAATTGCTCCGCTGAGCTCAGGCTTTGAAGGTGGATTTAGGTGCAGTCAAAAAACCCGGAGTGACACAGTCAATTTATAAGGCAATTACTCACATAATGAGATATGAGCTGAGCGCTTTGAATGAGGATCTGGAATGTTTTTTAAATGCCTCAGCGCCGCATTCCCAGTTCCTTGTTGGATGGAAGTAATAACAATTCAGCGAGGTACAGTGTGCCAGTTAAGTGTTTTGTGTTCAGTAAAAAATATAAAGTGAAGCAAAGCACTGTAATCTCTGTCTGAAAATGCGAGGGGCCGAGTGTAAACCGAGAGGCACTCCTACCAGTCCGGCCGTTGAGTCATCCGTTGTCCACAGCTGCTTGTTCAATGCATGCTGTGTGAGGCAGGGTACAGCCTGGGCAAAACACCTGGTATCACAGGACAATGGCGCACACTCACACACACACTCATACCATGGGCAGTTCAGTCCCCAGTCCACCTGAAACATATATCTTTGGACAGTGGGAGGACACCCACACAGACCGTAGCATAACTTCCACGCAGGCCGAGTCGAGTTTAAACCCACCTCCAGACCCAAGAGCTGTGAGGCTTCAGTGTTATCCACTTCTGCCAGATGTGCCGCTCACAAAATGGTGCTTTATTATATCGCAGGGTGAATAGTCATTTGTGCCCCTTAACTTACGAGTCATTTAATTGTTTGCAAGGGGTGCTTAAGCGTAATTTACTGGTCAGCTGAATGACTATTGGATTTAGTGCCAGGGCCATGAGTTTGACTGTTACTGTCTCTGTGGGGTAAGGTTACGGTGAACAACTCCAAGGGCCACGGCTCCAGAGTGTTCCGCACATGTTATTGGCATCTATCCGTTTTGTCTCACTGTTCACATCCGGTTGAGCAGGTGCGATCATGCCGGCAGCGGTTATAGCTAAACGGCACTTCTTGTCTCCTTCAAGGACTAGAATGTCAGTTTCTAAAGGTAGATTTACGACCACTCGCCATCGGTCCAGGTTCTAGACGTTCTACATATTCTTGGTGATTCATTGTACATCATCTAAGTGCATCTTCCAGAAATGTCTTCCTTTGTGGAGCTGATACATGGTGCAAACAGAAATGTCATTCAGCTGTTGTTAAACTGACGGCAGTTTAGCTACCTGCCGTCTTTGCCGGTTTATATATCTCAGAAATCATTATACAGCACTTAATGGAATTATTTTTCCCCCTGATTTCAGCAGCATTGTTGGTTTTATTCAACCTCAACCTTATTTGTGATGATACAGATGCTGGAGCTATATAAAGGTTATACTGCAAAGATGAAATAGAGGTTAGAGGACAAAATAAATCACGGTAACTTTTTGAAACACCAGCAGCATTGCATGAAATTTGCATACCTTCACATTCTATGAAATGCTTAGTTTGGCAGAACCACAAAGTGCCCATGGGCCATCATGCATTGCCATTGAAAACAAGTTGAGGCATTATGGGTGTTTTTAACAAGGGGAAAGTCATTCATGTGCCTGTCTGCCTTCCAGCTACACTAAACGCTTACCTTCAGCACAGTGAGGGTCACTGAGCGGTACCTAACCAGAAAAATATTACAGGCGCTTCGTGAGAGTGCATTGTGGTTTTCTGAACACCAGGAAAAGAGAGCAAAGTTTAGGAAGACATGTCAAGATGGGAGTGGGGTTTGGGGGACACATCCCAGAACATTTACATTACATTTATTTAGCAGGCAGTTTTCTCTAAAGTTGCATACAGTTGACACCTTTACCCAAGGTAGATAGATTGCACTAGAGTGCCTACAGTCATTCATCCATCTATACAGCAGAGCAGTGCAACACACACTCACATGTACACACAATAAGGACATTTTGGAGAGACTATTTCACTCGAAGCATATCTTTCAACTGCGAGAGGAAACCAGACAATGGGAAGATGGGAGAATGGTTTGCAGAAACATCTCAGGACAAAAGACTGGTCTGGGGAAACGGAGTAGAACGTGGCTGGGGACACACCCCAGGAATGGAGTACAGTTGCCTAAGTCATTTTGGGACCCTCATCTCAGAACCAAAATGCGAGCACGGTTTGAAGTGACACATCCCTATTCTCTGACAGCTGTGTGTTTTTTTTTTCACTCTTTCTGCAACACATCCATCAGCATGGGACTCGAAACCATATCAGTCAAAGAATCAAGAAGATAAGAAGATAAAAAAAAACTTAGCTGAACAAACACATGTTTGAGTCTTTTGTTCTGATATTGTCATTTTCTCTCCCTATCCATGCCGTCCTTGCCTCACCAGCTCAGAAAAATGATGCTCTGATCTCTGAAATGGAGACACCGGAGAGCGAGCACCGAGCACGGCAGAGTATCGCAGGATGGCGATTGTGGTGTAGAAAGTTTGCTTTTGCTCGTCTACTCTGCATCGTCCTTGAAACCAAATTGCTACTGTGAGAAACTGCTGCCGCATTAAAGCAGGCAGGTGGGCGTCTGTCTCATCAGGACCATAGACTAGTGCTCAAAAAGGGTGCCTGGGTGCAGCAGGCTCTTAGTCAAGACAACCGCCTCTCTCCTCCCTGGGGGGCAAATGTGTGGCTCTTCTCCATCAGCATCCCTTCTGCTGAGATGCAAAGCTGTTCACCAAACCTGCACAGCAGCTGCATTATGCCTCAAATAAACCCGTGTTGAACTGGTCAAGCAGCATCATCACGGGAGAAGCACGACCTGCAAAGTGTGCAGCCACACATTTGCCCCCCAGGGAGGAGAGAGGTGGTTGCACCCAGGCAGCCTTTTTGAGCAGTTCATGCCACAGTGAATGTGAGTCCTATATTTATGCATTGTGTGGCACCTCACTGTTCAGATCTTGTAAAAAAAAAAAACACTTTAACCTAAAAAAACTACTTTAACTGACCTAATTAAGGGGGCAGTTAAAGTCTCCTGTTAGAATACAAATGGGTCTAATTTGAGTCAGTTCTGTCCAATATAATTTTCAACTACTTAAACCCTTTCCCACATGTCAGGTTGGCAAAATGGACTGATAGTGGCACAGCTATGAAATCTCTGGACACCTCTGGAGAAAAGCTGCTAAAGCCAATCAGTCTGGACAGGATCAGACAGCCTAAGGCTCTGAACCTCAATCAAACCAAGGTCAGAGCCTTGCTCATCTAATGGAGAACAACGGAGAAGGTACGTGTACAGTCTCTATATACAGTATATATACAGCTCAACAATGTCTGTTCTTTATGCATAGTTAAGTTCATCAAACTTCATAAAGACTAGTTACTATTTTGAAATTTTTTAATTTTCTCCCTGACAAGGCATGGAGAAGCAGAAATAGTGACTTCACACACCCTGATGTTCAAGATGCTGATGAATTCTTCCGCTTTACACACACACCGGCACTTCACTTACTTGTTGTTTAATTTATTTATAAGCCAAGATTTATACACTTTATTATTGGTTCTAAGACTATAAGGACACAATTCATCAAAGTGCTTGTGAAAATTACTATAAAAGCTATTACAAGTTTTTTGGATGTCAGATTCATTAAGAATCACATCCCAAGAAACAATAGAGATAGATTGGAAATTGCTTCTGCTGGCTTTACTAAAAATTTCTTGTCCGTAATGTTTGAAGGTTCATTTTTGTTAACTTTACCGGACACATATGAGCTCATGCTGACACACTTTCTTACTCACACAAATTGGAATTTGGTGATGTATAATTTATTACTCTCTGCACATCAGTCTGCATATGCTGTACACATTCACACACACACACAGACACACACACACACACACACACACACACACACACACACACACACACACACACACACACATACACACACACAGACACACACACACACATACACACACTATATTCAACAATTTTAAAAGTAATAAGGTTAGGTGATATGTATAATTTGTTATTATGGTGTACGCATCACTATGGCTACCCTGCGCTTTGCTGTATGTGCCATCCGCATGTTGAACCACAACAGCCACCGACTGGTAAATGAAAAAATAAAATAAAATATATATATATATATTTCCTGCCACTGCTCCCTTGAGCATGAAACGTAAGCCGAATTTCTCCAGGAGAATTGTTTTTGAAGTGGCTTTGGATCAGACCATTGCCAAAGCAAATGAAATAGAAGAGTGACAACAGACTAAGAGTGTGCTGCTGTCCTTGGTGCTGAAGGTTATTCTGGCCATTTCTCTTGGACCCCTGCCTCCCTGATTCCCCTCTGCCCACTGGCCAGTACTCAGATACAGAGACCACCTGGTGTTCCAGAGAGCTCCTTCCTGCCCTCCACTCAGAGGAGGAGGCTCATGACCCAGACACACACAGTGTTCACCAGGAGATAGGAGGAGAGAGAGCACCATGCTGCCTTATTGGATTTGTTCCTTTGCCTGACACTCTTTTGGCATCCAAAATACAAATGTCTTTTATTGTGCTATGAATCAGTGTCTCGCTAGAGGCTCGGTCTGCCCGAAAGAGCCTGTTCACGTTGGCATCGTGCAGAGAGGCTGGGTAAGATGCCTTAAAATCTGTGCACTTTTGGGAGAAAAAAAAAGCTTTGATTTATGGGATCCTGCAATATTTCAGCAAAAGCAAAGACCCTCGGTCATTTGAAATGTGCTGGGGAGCAGATTTGTTAACCCGTGCCATGTGCCCATCTGTTTACAGGTTCAACAGCCTCCTTCTGTAAGTGTGATAAACAAAGACCTGGCCAGCTGTGAGGAGGGGTGGAGGGCAGGGAGGAGAGGAAGAGGGGGGCCTGTGCCGCTTGTCACCACTTCACAGCAAAACACCGGCGCGCTCCGCAGCTGCGGTTTGGGAGCACACTGGTCCAGTTTGTCCGCCACCATAGAGGCCCCTAATGAAAGCCCAGAGGACCAGTGGGCTAAAGCACTGCAGCTCCTTTGCCTCCCATCTCATGACATGATTTATTGCTTGCAATGCTGTCCCAACTTCAGGCAACAGCACAGAAATCGCTTTTTGTGGGATAAAGCAGCCCTGTAGGAGGATAAAAATGCGTTTTGCATTGCGCTGTGCTTCACATCAGCACAAATGCCGAGCAACATGAATTTATTGCATGCTGTTTGCATATCGGTTGTGAATGGGTTTGAAACCTTGAGAGTTCATGCTCACCCCGTTGCATCAGCAGAAACAACCAGAAGAAAAACAAACCAAAAATGATATCGTTTTCCGCCAAAAAAAATAAATAATATTGTTAACTTTGGTGGTTCTTTAGAGAAATACGGGAAGGTGCCCTTTCAGAGAAGCCCGTAGGTGATTTTGCAGCTCTCGTGGTGGGCGGCGACCATTTAAGAGCCATCATATCTTCAATTTCAGTGACTCGCCGAGAAGGGGTGGCCAGGTGAAGGTAATCTGGCAGAGCGCTCTTTGTCGATCAGTCGGCTGAAACCACAGCAAAGCCTCAGGAGACCTCCCCATGACCCCCCCCCCCCCCCCCCCCCCCCCCCCCCCCCCCCCCCCCCCCCCCCCCCCCCCCCCCCCCCCCCCCCCCCCCNCCCCCCCCCCCCCACCCCCACCAACTAAGATGACCAACAATTCACAGCCCCACAACACACGGTCAATATAAAATCCGAGCCTGACAAGATCACCACACTCCTAAAACCGAACAACTTCTGTGGGTCTGCCATCATCGTACTATTTCAGATCTCTGGATCAATTCATATCTTTGCTCATCATCGCTGGACTTCTCAGCCCCAACCCTGCCCCACAGCAACAGTTTAGCCCTTTCAGCAGGCACTCGACATCTGAGATACGATGGAAAAACAAACTCACATCATTACACGAAGCGTCGACGGCAGATGAAGGAAACAGCAGGAGGGATGGGATTTTATCCCCCTTTGTGGCAAACAAAAGGTTTTGTTTTCTGTTTTTCCCCTTTCATTTCTTTCACAAAGGGGTGTCCAATTAAAATAAACAGCTTAGCTGGCAGAATCTAAGACTTCAAATGCATCTTTATGCATGAAATATGCCAATGAGCTGCGTAAGGGTTAAAATTTGCCATCGTTGGTCGTTTCCCTTGAATTGTTTACTGGGATGGACAAGACGGAAGAGAAGTATGGTTCCTTCTTCTGAACGGAATGCCGTTCTGACATATTTAGAAAATGACTATTTTGAAGTGCCAGTTACATTCTTTGCTTGTCCCTCAGTTTGCCGAGAAAAACAAGAAAAAAAGCTAATCCTCGACAAAAAGAAGAGTCTATCCGGTGACTTCTAAACAACCTCTCATGGAGTGTTAGGCTGAAAGTCTAATCTTTTTTCCTCAGGCTGCCCGGGTTTAATTGATGCCATAGGATTTTAGCCATAATGGCCCCATTTGATTTCCTTCTATCGGACTGGAAAAATGAAACTCGAGGATTAGACCCGTTTAATGGAGCGATGGATCAGGCATGAGAAGCAGGAAGGAGACGGAGCGGCTGAGTGCAATGGAAGCAGAACCACGGGTTTGGAAATGAAGGACAGGACTCAACTCGGGCACTGCGCACGTACCATGGGTAGGGAAGAAGATAAAGGCTGTCGTCACGTTTCCATAAAGCCTCGAGAAGATTATGCAAATTGACTGGATTAAAGTACAACTGTACAGAATCTCTGTATGTCTAATAACAAAAAAAAAACACTGTACAGCAGTATTATTTTCCTGCCATGTCGCAGTACATTGTGGAAATGATTCAGCAAAGTTATTTGTAGGAGTCATTCGAGGAATTGCTGTTCCTGACCGACGTCTGCTGTTGCCTTTTTTTCCCCAGTCTTTCTCACACTGTTACACAGCAGACCACAGCACCTCACATCTGTACCCGGTTTCCCACCCCTCCCACCTCACCCATCTGAATGGCTGACCAGCGGTCAGGAGGAAGGGCGTCGTTGCCGAGGGATAGATCCCCTCCGGTTCATTCAAAATCAGGGTCTCGTTGCTGAAAGGCGCAGGGAGAAATAAACGTAGTCAGAATTGGGCTGTGCCATCTGAAGCTGCCTGTGGGAAACAGGACCTCCATGCAAGTGGGTGTAAGCAGCGTGTTTGCGGCATCTGTTTCCATGGCGCCAGGTTTGCCTGTGCGCTGTGTATCACCACTGGAGCTGCTTGTAGAATTTTTTTGGTAGCCATTACTATTCATCCATTTAGCAAAGTCCTTGATAGCCAGCCATGCATGTGGTCAGTGTTTCTAAGCGGGTCTTAACCTGTTAAGCAACAGTCCAGGATTAGAACCTCACACCCTCAGGTGCTGCAGTGGTCCAGACTACATTATTTCCTACACAGTCCCCAGCTTCCCTTTCTGGGGTTGTTAGGACACATCTTCCATGTCCTTCCTTCCTGAAAGAGGCAGGAGTCCCACCTCTCCCTGTCTTTATACGCCGGTTTCCTGTGGAACTGATGTGTTAAAATGAGACTGCAGCCCTGGAAAAATAATTCATAATGGAACATTGAAACCCCCCACCAAATTACAACTGTTATTTAACAAGACGTGAGACGGCCGACAACTGTTCCTGAGAGGGGCTTCCTGGGTTTACGCTGAGATGGAGCTGTAAGCTGACAATGCTTCTCAGAAAATGATCCCATCGAAGGGCCGGTTCCTCCGAAGGCAACGCTGCTGTTATTGAAATTCTCCGGCGTGACTGAGACTCCTAGTAGACATTTCTAAGCAACCCTAATAAAGTGAATTTTCAACGTATGAAGTGTGTCACTTCTAGCATGAGGCGACAAATACTGTCACTGCCCCCCCCCCCCACACACACACACACCGTGGACCACCCCTCACCGACCCCTCCTTTAATATCTAGAATCTAACATCAAACATGAAACATGAAACACCCCTCTATAAAGTCATTTCATCTTAGTCCCAAAGTCTTATGGTTTCTTCCAAAGTGGCAACATATTACTTTCAAATTGGCCTATAAATGAATATGTTTCTAGTGTAATTAAATTCTAACATTGGGGTCAATCTCCCCAGTTGTGTGTCTGACGGTCGAAGCTCTGGAGAGGTTCGACCCGTGATTGGAAATTTCTTCGGTGGGGTATTAATCCGTGTAAAGATTTGCTGTCTGCATACTGTGTCAGTCAACACCACGGTGCAGAGGGACCCGATAGTCCTTTGGTCTACAGTATTTCACAGTTTCATCGATCCCTGATCCACAACCCCTCACCAGTGTTCAAAACTTATGGAGTAGGAGGAAACTCTTCAACTGCAGCCAAGAATCCAGCAGCAGTTCCTTGGCATTAAAACACCTGAGGGTGAGTTTTTGCTCATCAGGCTCAAAATTTGTGTGTCAGTGTGTGTGAGCTTCTGTGCTTGTGCAGGTGTGGATGTGTAGGCACATGTTTTTGTCGTTGCGTGCATGTGTTCCCATCCATCTTTGGATGTACAGTACACGTGCCCCCATCTGTGTGTGTATGTGTGTGTTTGTCTGCCTGCATGTGCTTGTACGTGTGTGTGTGTGTGTGTGTGTGTGTGTGTGTGTGTGTGTGTGTGTGTGTGTGTGCGCACTTGCACTTTCCAGACACTCATCACTGTCCTGGTCATCTCAAACCCCCTCCTCGATCTGCAGCCACCTGAGGAATCCTCTTCCACTCCTTTGTTTCTGTTATTTATTACTGTGTTCACTGCCTCCCTCCAGCCACAGGAACAAAATGAAATATTCCACCAAAACTCACTGTTGAATTTCAAGGAGTCTCTAATTGTTTTTTTTTATTCTCTTCTCCAGCCTATTATTCACTAATAAAAATCTCATTGCCGCACACTAATGTTTAGATGAAATATTACACATAGAAGGACAATAGAGAAATTATAGAAAGTAAATTCTCATTTCTATATTTTGCCAGCTGCTTTCTGGACACTCAAACTCAGACTTGTGCCGGTACCTTCATGCATTTTTGTAAAGATATCCAGACAAGCGACCTTGTTTATGGCGGCACTGTGGGTCAGAACAGGCACCGGACCCCCTTGGTCCTGCTCAGGAATAAGCAGTCAACAAAAAACGGACAGATGGGACCTGGTCTACACTAGAATCACCAGCATGCTCATGTTGACCATTTTATTGAGACTTAGCAATCAAATAAAATCTACCCTGACATAAAATCTACATAACCCCCTTTTATTGACTTTCGTTAAATATATTTATGTATCAGTGTTACGTGGTCAAAATGTTAATGTTGGAAAAACAAAGCATGTAATTCTGACCTCAAGTATGTAATTCTGTTGTTTTTTCATTTTTTCACCTTGAGCTACAAAGACATCAAGACACCCCTCCCAAGGGCGTCGCCATGAAAAGGCCGCCTGTAGGTCAGAGAACCCACTCCATCAGCTACAGGGACACAACCTGGAGAATGAGTGGCCACACACAACTTTATCACCATTTCATCTGGTTATGTGACTTCATCGTTCTCCGCTCTCCCGGACAAACAGAGCACGGGAGACGTCTCCGCACCAGCATGACTCCAGCTTAAGGAGGACAAAGCCTGGATTGCTCCCAGTCTTGCTCCTCCAAGAAGCTGCTATCCTGGCAGCATGACCCCCATCTGTGTTGGGATCTTCTATTCTGGTCCTGTCGTCATCCTTGAGCTCCCGCCTGTGTACAGCATGTCGCCCGGGCTGCGTGTAACATCTGCTGCTTTCATATTCACAACACACGCTCTGCATCACGATCGTGGATGGCGGCGTATGGAGGCGCGTGAGTACTTGTGGGCAATAACTGGCGCTGGGTGGTGGCGGGTAGGACTTGCCGGGAGTGGACTCTGATGATAGCGCAAACATTTCATCCATGGATGACGATCAGCGTGCACTTTGCATTGCCCGTAATGGCCAAACAATTGCATTTGATAGCACTCTCGTTTCTAATTTTGCCCGTTATCATTGGCTCATGAAGGTCAAGCGAGAATAGCAATGCAGTTTACCCCCCATAAACGTAATGAGAAATATATGTCCAGTATAGCTTGTTATGAACACAGAAAGGCTGGGAAATTTCCAAGAGACATTTTTGGAGGCATCTGGCACTGATGTTCTCTGCAGCTGGTGGAACGAGGAAGAGATGTGAGGCCTGAGATATGGCTCAATGGGGAAGTGAGCTGTGGGTTTGCTGCCAGTTGGAAGAGCAGGGTGGAGGGATGACGGAGACATGGTTGAGGTCATGGGAGGCAGATACAGGGAAGGGTCCTTCTCTTTATGCAGATGAATGGACAGGCCATCCTCTCATCTGTCTAATCGCATCACAACCGCATGGCAAGCCTCGCCAAACACTATTCGAACCCCAAACTGTGAGACGTTGTTTCCCTTTGGCCTTTCTATACGCTCACGTACATTTTTGTCAGCTGTCACCAGCTGAATGATTTTTTTTCCCTAGCACAAAAGTGCTGAGCTTGCATGAACATGCCGACACCCAAAGGCTTTAGCGCCAGCAAGTGGCAGTGCTGGTGGTTTATGGCCATTGTTCAGCGTCTCTCTCACGAGGAAATTTACCGTCCCGCCGGGCTGCCCGTGCCGGACAGCCGTGTGTTTCCACACTGAAAATCGCTCTCCGCTGGGGAAATTGGGGGCGTTTAAAAGACCGATATGAGCGCCATAGCTCAAGTCACGCAAATACTTGAATTACAGCCACTTGCAGCGCCGCCAGCAGAGCCTGGCTCGTGCAGCTATCCAACTTCACGTCGGCAAGCGGAACGTGTTCTCCAGCCGCTTCCCCAGCGTTAATGTGCTACTGCATGCATCTGTGGTGTGGGAACTCCTCCGTGGGTTTAAAGCTCCGGAGTCTGCGGTGATTGTCGGTCGTGTTGTTGTTGATGTTGCTATTGCTAGCATCTGGTTTGTTGATGAGCTTCCAGTGTCTTTTGGATTCCAGGTTTGCTTTTCCTTCTTTTTGCCCCCGCGGCAAATCGCGTCACCATTTTTCCATTTATCCCGACGAGATTAGTCCATTTACAAAGCAGCGTGTGTTGTAAATTGGTTCATTCTCAGGAGCATTGCCATAATGTGAGTCTCTCTCCAGGCTCTCGCTTCCATTTATGAATGCTATACAATGGCTTCGCTGTTTCAGGGCCCACGTTGAGAAATCCGCTCAATTTGCTTCCTTCGTTATTCTGGTTCTGTGCGGATGGGTGAGTAACGGGTTTACTGACCCCACTCCTGTTCATATTGGTATACAAGTCACCGGTTTGCTCCCTGAGCCTGCTTAAAGTGCCCCATCCGTCTCTGTCTGGAGCAATAACTGACTTCATCACTCAGGAGAACGGGAAGTCGTGCAGAGAACCATGAACCTCTGCCTCAGTACTGGCCTGTCCCTTGTTGTCCCGGAGCACTGATTTTAGAGGGATGTTGGTATGGAGTTCTGCAGAGCACACTTTGAATACAATAGCTGGGTCTTGCTGAGATCATGGTTGTGGAAACCATTTTCATGCGGGGTCAGGACTTCGGCTTGAGTGGCATGCGGGGAATTTTCGCAGTGTACATAACAGGGAAACTTCCTAACTCCCTGGTAGGGGGACTGGACCTGTAGAGGCGACATTGAAAAAGGAAATTAAAGCAAAATGCTCTCAATTCAGGACGTCTGATCAAATGAACAAAAGTCGAAGTAAGAAACAAGTGGGCAGACACTTGTTGTGAATCTTTTCTGTTCTCTAGGTTTTCGTGACCTGTAAAGCTCTGCAGCGTTCGGTGATTTGCAGAGCTTCTGAGTTATTTTACCTTCTTCACAAGGCTGGAAGACTCTTATGAGTCTGTGGCACATGGGAAATTAGGCCACTCCACCAGATCCTGGTTTATCAGCTGCATCTGATAACATGGAAACAAACACCAGACTGAGCTGGTGATTGTCTGATGGATATTAAGAGACTTTGGGAGACAACTTGTTGCACTGGACTGCGCAATGCAGGGTTGTTTTGGTTTATTTTGTACAATTTACGTTAGGGCCAGAGATTTCCTTTTTGTCAAGTAAAGTTTTAGCTTCCACCAGAGAGACGTCTGATCTGTCCCCACACCAGCGAAAAAACATCAATACGTCAAAGTGTCATTAACAATTTATTTCCTCCCCGTGAGCACATTTCTGTGGCCAAAGGAGCGAGTTGGTAAAACACAGCATTAAGTTGTGTGTCCCACAAGAGCATTTGTGCCAACATTTTGTACGATGTAAATCCTGGAAATGATTAAGAATAACATTAAAATTGTGAGCCTTGGAAACAACCCTATCATCAGGCAGGTTTTGGGCCCTGGGGTTGGGAGCAAGTGAGAGCCATTGATGAAGAGAGGCTGTCTCCTGTGGTAATGAGTCGCCGGAGGCCCCTCTGAGCGCGTGTGGGCCAGCAAAGCCTCCACGGGAAGGGAACCGGGAGCTCCGCTGGGGACAGTCGCCGCCAAGCACTGTCGTCATGGTGACCAATTAAGGTTGTGGCACTAGGGACGTGCGGGCGGAAGCGACGGCCTCGTCGACAGGGTTTGAGCCCGAGTGTCAGAGCACGTGTCTCCGCTGCACTCACCCGCTTGCCGATCTCAGTTGCAGCTGGAAATAAGGAATTCTCTGCAGAATGAATCTATTCATTGTGCTATAAATAGCATTATGCTGTGAACAATGTGCCCTCGTCACTGTAGCATCAGTGCTTTTCATATCAGGAAATACGCCCCACCCTCATATATGTGGGCCCTGTAAAATTTCAAAACTTTTACAAGAACTTATGAAGATGTACAGTACTGTGCAAAAGTGTTAGGCACCTGTGGGAAAAATGCTATAAAGTGAGGATG
>UFQX01001074.1:0-48547 GCA_900497675.1 Arapaima gigas
TCCTCGCTTTATAGCATTTTTCCCAAACGTGCCTAAGACTTTTGCACAGTACTGTACTTTAACACTAGTGCGTGTCTAAATACTGACCCCCACTTTTCAGAATCTGAGATAATAAACTGGTATCCTAACAGGATAAAGAAGAGACTGTGTAAAACTGGACAAAACGATAATGATGGTGATGNGCTAGAGATAATAAACTGGTATCCTAACAGGATAAAGAAGAGACTGTGTAAAACTGGACAAAACGATAATGATGGTGATGCTTAACATTATTATTTCAAATAATTTTTTATGCTTTGTAAGTACTAATAGAGTACAGTACGTCAAATCATTCCATGCCAATAAAGCACACTTTTTCCCTCAACTGAATCTGAAGTTGAGATGCTGACAGGTAAACAGAAGGCTGCAAAACCGATTGAGTAACATTACTGAAAATTTGTGCCACACAATCTCAGGTAAATGACGAATGGATACATTTCGTGCATTTCGTTTAGAGTCTCCAAATGATCAGAAGAACGTCCTCAAGCCAGTTTTCTTTTCGAATGTATCGTCATGTGAAAACAAAATGCTACTGTTTGCTTACTCTCCGTTTGATACATAGCACGATAATACTGTACATAGTTCACTCTAATATACAGCGAACATCGTAATATGGAAAATCACTTAAAAACCAAGCGTGCGTGCGCGGTACCGTAAGCAGGTGAGCGCGCACGGCACGGCACGGCATGATGGGACGGGGCGGGGCGAGAAGGAAAGAGGCGGGGCGCTGTGACGCCATAGCGCCAGCAGCGGCGCTTGCAGAATGAGAGCGGGGGGCACACAGGCAAGGAGGCGTGGCGGACTGGGGTGCCGGTGCGCGGCGCTCGCATCACTGGGCGGAAGGGTGGCGAAGAACAGATTTCGTTATGGATATTCCTTTAAAAAACTAAGACAAGGGCGACCTGACAGGGTGTGTTTTCATTTGGCTTAAAGCGTTACGAAACTCTCCATAAAACGGGGGGAGAAGCAGCGCAGGGGGTACAGGTGACTACGCACCACTCCGCTCCGGAGTAGATGAACCGAACCGGACTGGACCGGAACACATCAGTGCCGCGCGAGCCGCTCGAACCGGGGACTTGCCGCTCTCAGTGGGGCTCTTCTCAGTGCAGCCGAAACACACATTATGCACAAGTACTTGGAGTCAGCGTTCAATAATGGTGTTATATTTATGTTTTTATAGCTGAAGAATTGCGGCCGATGGAGATTTCACCAGGAAATAATGTTTTGTAAATGTTTATTTGTTTTATTTATTGTCCGTATTAGGTAGTAGGTCCTGAAGGCGAAAAGAGTGTATTATCCTTACCATCGAGGAATAAACATACAACCCGAAGACCAACAAATCGAAACATCACTTTCTCCGCTTTGTTTGTGAGATATAACCAACAGTCCAACTTGCAGATTTGTATAATTTACCCAATAATAATTTAGCTCTTAGTTGTTACATACAATTGAAATAAAGACTTTATCACAACGAGTCGAAACTGGAACAAGAAACGAGGGAGTCCATACGTGTGGATAACGAGTTTGTTCCAAGCACAGAGATAGTCACCCTGTACTCTACTTCATTCTGGGATAATAATAATAATAATCTTGGAATGTCAGATATACTGTAAATATACAGGGAAAAGTTCTCACGGGTGTCTTGTGGAGTGCGACGGCCGCGATCACGACCTTCTAGCTCCTTCACCTGGATCAGGTAAGCGCTCTGCTGTGTATCTCAGTCTTATAATGACATGTTTTTGGCTGCCTGTGTGTCGGACGAGAGTTCGGGGGACACCAGAGTGGTGGCCGGTTGCCTGTTAAGGATCTTCTCGGCTGAGCAGGACAAACATCATTGTGTTTACCTCAAAGTGGAATTAAAATGGTATATTATCACTAATATTTGCTGTACATTCTATATCTCAACTCAGATGGAATATAGTAATAAATTGACAAGTATGGAACATATTAAAACAATGTATTGATAAAAAAAACTAATAATACCAATGAAAATCTAAAGGCTGGTCATCTGAAATAATATAGTCCGGCACAACCACTCAGCCTTCAGTTCAATTTGTTCTTTTTTGTAATATTTTTCAGACGGTGTCTTATATAAAGAAGTGAGCCACAAAACAAATATATACAGCAAGGAACAATATATATCCGGTGGGATAAAAAGGGGCTTAACTGAAAATTCTGAGTTAAATCCACGTTTCTTGCTGGTTGACGCGCGTTTCCGTCACTCGCGCCCCGAGGCCCCGGAGGCGGGCGCGCGCGTTCTTCTCTAAATCAGCGGAGCAGAAACATGAAGACTCCTTTTGCAAATCCTCCGGTTCTGTTGACGTGTGAATCATATTTTAGTGATATATTCCGCTGGATAGATCACATTTATTCTAAGACATTTATATAACGGTAATGTTTTGGAGTAATGAATGGGTTTTGTGGCACTCCTTAACTGACCCTTAAAACAACTCTGTGTTCTCAGTATTTGTGGCCTTCTTGCCATTACTCTTTCTACACTTTATCCTAACTTTATATGGTCTGTTTCCAAGCATTAACTTTAAAAGTCACATGAAATGGCTGTCGGTGGCAAAACTTTAACAATAAACACACACATTTAATATATGGAGGTGTCCTTTCAAATCCCTGGTACCCTCTGACTAAATCACTGTGACATTTTTACTAGCTTCCAGCAGTAGCCTGGTCTCTGGGGGCGTTTTGTTGGCCACTATGAATCCCTCTCAGGTGCTTGTTTGTTTAGCCAAATGTTGTAGCTCAAGATTTTTTTTACGAGTTTCTCATGATACTTCAACTTGCATTTGGCCTCTGCTATGTAACTAATTGCCGGTAACTTTTAGTTAATTAATTGGCCGGGTTTTTTTTTTTTTTAAATTTTGTCTACCAGGAGTGGCACAATGAAACTGGCTTTATTCATGGTGTTCAGCATGACATTAGTGATGTGTACCTCCAGGCAGTTTAAAGCTGATTTGAGAAGATTAAGTCAAATAGGCCACTTCTCACACACGCAAACACACACACGTTCTGAGTACTACACACATTACTGGGCAAGTCATACAATGCAATGCAGAGGATCACACATGTTAGTGACAAAGTAAACATGTTTAACAGCACTAGCAGTACTTATGTACTTAATGCAACCATCTTAAGGTTAACACAGTTTTGGTCATATATACTGCATCATCTCCTTTTACCTTTTTACTTTCTGACTTGGGAAGCCCCACGTGAATCAGCTATTATATGTGGAATTATAATGAGCTCAATGTGTAAACCTAGCATTGTAAGATGGCCTAGAGAAAGACTTCAACTAAATGAATGAATGATAATAATTCATAATTCAGCAAACTACTTTCTCTGCAAACCACTTTATTTTAAATTCATAACTAGGGTGTTATCTAAACAATGTGCCTTCATTTACTGAGCACATGCATTTTAAATGCCCACAGAGCTTTAAAAAAAAGCCTCTTAACAGGATTTGGCATAAATTTTGCAAGACATTATCTTGTACGTTTGCAGTTAGTGGGAAAAATTTTATAGTGATAAACTTGTGAAGGAGGCATCATAGTTGATAGAAGCAGGGAGGAGGTAAAAAGCTCCCTGTTCAGCTGACTGTCTTGGACTGGAATAAGTCAAGGACAATTTGAAATTTTCCCATGTTTGGTTTTTTAACTAAGAGAATGAGAAAAGGAATGATAAAGCAATTGTGAAAGAGTACAGCAGACAGCATACTGCCCTGCAGGCAAATAATAATAATAATAATAATAATAATAATAATAAATACTAATTTGCCTCTTTGTGCCACCCACTCTCATTCTACCAGCGCTGTTGCTGACGCTCTGGTGTCACTGTGCACCACCCCTTTGTGCCTTGCTCTGCCCGTCCCATCATGCCATGCCGTGCTGTGCAGTGCCCGCTCACCTGCTTACGGTACTGCGCACGCATGCATGATTTTTAAGTGATTTTGCGTATTATGATGTTCAGTGTATATTAGAATGAACTATGTACAATATTATTGCACAATGTATTAGACTGAGAGTTAGCAAACAGTTGCATTTTGTTTTCATAATACTAAGCCTGCCTGGGGAAGAAAAGAAAATACATAAAGCACAAAGAAAGCCAGGTGCAGTAAAGAACCCTTCAGGCCTGAAGAAAGTGCTTGTATCATGTGTCACCCCCTGTGAGGGCTTTTTCACATGGGGCTGTTTTCCCAGTGCAGTCGCACGCTTCTTTAAAGGGAATTGCCATTGTGGGCTGTTGCTGTCATATGCTCCTCTTGCCAAGAGTTATGCGGGTAGGTGCTACTTGTAGTCGTGAGAAAAGGAGTGAAGGATAAAGTTAGTTCTTTAAAAGTGATTTTTTAGCCATGGGGACAATCTAGAGATTGTGATCGTTTTCGTGTGTACTGATGTTACAGTGTAAATGATTTACATTTTAGGAGGAAATTATTTATTCAGGTGATACTTTCCTCCAAAGTGACTTGCAGTGTTAAGCTGCTTATGGTCATTTACCCACTTATACAGCTTTGTAATTTGTAATGGAGCAACTCGTGGTAAGTACCTTGCTGAAGGGTAATACAGCAAGAGATGGGATACCAACTGGGGTCCTCTGAGTGCAAGGTGCTGACCCTTTAGCCACTGTACTGCCTGCTTCTCCTGTTTGTGAAGTTTGTGCAGCTACTGCACAATTGTAGGTTACATTGTTAAAATGTTGAATAACTGATATTTGCTGTGACCTATAAACATGTCCTTATTTTGAAGGACTTATTTAGCTTTCCAATTTGTTTCTTTTTGGGATTTGAACCAGTAACATTTCGATTAAAGCTTTTATTTTTGACAGCCTAATGCTAGTTGTACATTCTGTAGTATTTCCAAAGAGATTAAAAAAATTTCTATGCTACACCCTTTTCTACTTTCACTGTTGGAGTTAGGTTCATGATGGGTGGGGATCTAGGTAGTTAATAGAGGTATAGGTTCCAGAGAGCAATGGGACAGCCTCATGCTGGGAGCTGTGATGGAGGCTGCAGCTCTTGGGTAGGGCTTTAATGCTTATAAATTTGCTTAACAGTCCTACCATGTTCCTTAACAAGATTAGCAGTTAACCTGGGCTTGCTTGAGTACTTTCTGCTGTTGAGGCAGGTGGGCAACTGAGACCAATTTTTCTGATGCCCTTTACCTGCCATCAGAAATGGTAAAGTTTTTCACTCAAAATCAAAGTTCAGTGTTCATCAAAAATCTTATTTAATTTTCTAGCTGTAAGGTTGCATGTTCTTGTCTTAGCAATGGGGTGGATGTTATCACATTATCATCTGATACCTGACAAAGACCACAAGCTTCTGTCCTTACAACCTGGAGATCAAAGAGTATATGTTCATCACAGTAGTGGTCACTTCAAGTGCATGTGTCAAGTAGCATTTATGTTGTACCCAGAAGAAAGACCCTAAACTTGAATTCTTTCAAGTTCACTTGCTAAACCAAGACAGTGCGTAAATTCCATCAGTGTTTGTCGCAACCTTCACACATACAAGTATGAAAATGTCTTTGCCAGACATCATTACACATCTTCATGTATACATCTTGCTTACTGATGGCTTGACCCATTTCACTAAGTCTGTGAAAAGCTGTGACTTCACAGGTTGTTCAGCCATGCAGGAGTGATTGTGCTGACTTGTTTAAATTTATTTGAACAAAAATCTGGGCAGAAAGCCTGGGCTTTTTGTATTATTTTTTAATGTGAGCTTCTTGTAAGAAGTTTTATGTACTAATGACATTTGGATGTCCACAAAAGGCACTGAAGGGTTATGTATATGTGACTCTCAATGTGAAACACTGTTGTTCATCTACTGCCATCAAACCATTCCCTCACTGAAAACTGTAATATTGTACAGGTTGGGAAAATGACAATTATTTTGAGCCACTGGTCCCAAGTTTAAAAACCATGCCAGAATAACATAGGTCTTGTGCTCTTGTTTTTGACCCTGTAATGTATTTAGGCTTTTATTGAGACCAGTGTCCTTGTTAAATATTGACCAGCCTATTTTGGCAAAATAAGTTTCAATTTAGGGCTTTTTTTTATGGAACAGCACGTAGCTCATTAAAGAGGTATATTTGTAGTTTGATGGTTGCTTTTGGAAACTCACTCTCCAGTGCTTTAGTATCACTGATCAATGTGATTACTCTGAAGTGGACCAGTAAAAACCCAGCTGAATAAATGGGTATAAAGTGTAAAGTTGATCCAGTAAGATAAAGATTTAAAAAAAATTGAATTTGTTTGGTGTAATATCTTATAATAACAATTC
The DNA here is from genome assembly GCA_900497675.1 of Arapaima gigas. NCBI lineage: Eukaryota > Metazoa > Chordata > Actinopteri > Osteoglossiformes > Osteoglossidae > Arapaima > Arapaima gigas. Next base: position 6,332 of record UFQX01001074.1, read on the forward strand.
TAATATTTTTCTAAGTATTGGAGCCAAAACCCACATACATGCAACATGCCAGAACGAGAGCTGAAATTCCCTTGAACCTGCCCCATCATTCTCTTCTTCATGATTTTGAGGGCTGCTGTCCACTCAAGGAGGCTTTGAGCTCATCCAGGTGCTGCACATCAAACAGGGATTTGTTTGTGGTTCCCTTACCCTCCACCTGTTATGTGTTGCTTACCCTCCTGCAGGCCACATTGCTTTGCCAAATCTAGGAAACAGATGCTGATGAGTTGAAGCCAATGATGTACACCCTCGGCACCTATTCCAGCTGTTCGCCTTGTGATGATTTGCAAATCATATAAAAAAATAAGTTGATGTAAATCATATTGAAATCCCCCCTTTTGCATTTTTATTTACAAGATGATCCCTGTCTTTTAGCATGGACCCTTGGTACGGAGCTCAAGTTCAACTTTCGGAAGTTCTGGTTATTAAAGAAATGAAAACTACAGTAAACATTTGATGCATAATAAATATATTCCTTGGTGCATGGGGCCCTTCAAGGCCAGTGTGAAGCTCTGTGGCATTAAGAGCAATAAAGTTCAGCCTTTCTGGGCTTCAGGCATACAGCTGCTGGTTGTACTGGATCCATTTCTTTACCTTGTGCTGGGTATAACTAATCTGCTTTTTCTCTCTGTCCATTGTTAGCGGAATGCATGCATACCTGAAGGGTTGATATTGTATCCCATTTGGATTTTGCGTTTAGCTTAGTAGTTAGCACTCCTACTCTTGGTGCCCTGCAGTGTTATAAATTTTCCAGGTCTTGACCAGCACTGAAACTGAACTCACAGGCATATTTATTAAATTTGCTCAGTTATTGATTAGGAGATTAAAGGGCTGACTGGATCAGAAACCCATCAGAAATCCCAAACCTGATCTTATTTGAAGGTGATTCTCAGAGACGCCAGGCAAAGCTCATTAACACTTTGTACAGGTTTGGTGCCTTGTGTGCCTTTCCATCCATCTCATTCACATATCATCCTTACTTTTCTTCTTCAGTTTTTTTGGCTGCCTTCAAACTAACATTGGAGCAGAGAGCTGCCTTCTGTGTTGTTTTGAACTTTGTTGGGTTCTATTATAGACTCTTTTCAAGACTGAACTTGAAAATAATTCTGATTGTGAACATGGGGCAGCTGTCCAAGGCAATGGTGGGGACATGACTTCAGAGTCACCTCAAATTTCCATAACCCAATGACCTTTATCTGCATTTCTCATTGTACCTCTTTACGCCACTTTTTAAATATTATACCAGAAAGGTATGCTGACCTATGGGGAGGTGTGATTTTTGCTGAGATGACCTTACTCTGACATACAATACAAGTCAAAAGTTTCTGAGTATACATGCTGCAAACTGTTGGATAGCATTTCACACTCATGTTTTTTGTTAGATAGTTCTTGCATAGTTTTGAGGTGTGATTCGGGCTGTTGTCTTTTTGCAGAATGAAGGACTGCTCAACTAGCTGTAGTGCTGATGGAAAGATATACTTATGAAGTATGGTGTGATAGCCATGCTGGTTGGGATTGCCATGGATTTGGTAAAGATTACTATGTCTGTCAGCAAACCAACCCCAGACCATGACACTGCCTCCTTCATGCTGCATAGTGGGAGCCACAGAGGCCCAACTGATGTGCTCACCCTGTCTGTGCCTTGCAAATACTTAGTGGTTTGGTGAAAATATTTGGAATTTTGACTCATTGGTCCACAAGACAGACTTCAAATTCTCAATTTTTCATTTTCTCTGTTTTGTTTTCCCAAGCATCAGTTTTCTGGTATTTAAACTTGTGATGGGAACTGTAGAGGATATAAATAAATCAGTAGAAAAATACTATGGGTAAAGATAATAAAATCCATTATATCGAGTTTTTCCAAACAGACCCTTTATGTAGCTCTACCTGTGTCTAATCCAGTTTGGATACTAATATTGTAGCTGTAGGGCACAAACTGTCTTTGCCACCCTTACAAGACTGACAAATTGACATATATATATCATATATGCTCGATTTACATATCAAAATGATGCTTTGATGGAAGGTAGCCAGAGCTTTGTAACATGTATACATATCCTCTTAGTTCAAGTGGCTTCTTTTATGATGAAATTTGTTTGCTCACTGAGATTTAAACGTATTATGAACTTCTAGGAAAGCTCTGTCATACAAAATGTAGAATGTCTTAAATCTGGTTATACAAGCTCGAGTGGAAGCCCCACCTTAATGAAATATCTCTAAGTCAAGACAAATGAGTTTAATTCTTTAAAGACAATAAAACAGTGCAGCACAGTGACTCTAAATTGCCCATAGTATGTGAGTGAATGAATGTGTCTGGGTGTGACTGCCCAGTGGTTCACTAACATCCCATTAATGGCATATCCTACCTTTACTTCCAGGAAAGACTCTGGACCACAAAGCAGTTATTCATATTAAATGGATGAATGCAATAAAACAACACTTCACTCAGTCTGGTTGCTCTGGCTGCTGGGAAAGCATTTTTGTGTTCTCACAACGTGAGCTTGTTTGGCTTGGTTGACTTGTTGGCCTGGACATTCTTTAAGGTAATGATTTCCTCAAAACCATAGTGGTTGGGTATATAGGTGTCCCTCTCACTCCTGGTCTTCATGTTGAGTCTGGACACTGCTCTGAGCCCGTAGTCCCAGGGGAGGCAGGGCTGGCTAGCGCACGGCCATCCCCCTGTACCGTCTCCTCCTGTCATTACCAGACAGCCTCCCCAGGCTAAGAGCTGTATTTGACGTCCCTTTACCATTTCTGAGCTGAATGGGGGGTCAGCAGCAGGTGTGACCTGTGTGTACACACTGATGCCTATGGCAAAGTAGTGTAAGTTCAAACGTGCTGACACACACTGGATCGCTCAGGGCTTTTCTGTGTTCAGAAACACAAACAAAAACACAGTTTTGCAACCAGAACATTCTAAAATAATGAGCCTCATGCTTCCAGTTTTTACTGCTACTATTAGATAACTACTGTTATTTTTGATTCTGCTAGCCCAGTATTGAGATTTTGCTGGACTACAATTTGACTATTTTAAGTATTATTTATTGGTACTAAACAATATTTTTGTTATGTAAATAAATTATTTTGTCCATTTTCTTCTTCATATATGCACAAACCTTGCTAGTGTTGTTGTCTTGTTATTTGAACTTCTCTTTGAATCTCCACCCCTACTGCAGTACTCTTGAACAAGGTGCTTTGATCTGATGCAGTAAGAATACCCTGCTGTGTAAATGAGGAAATAATCATAAAACTGATTGTAGAATGTAATGCAGTAATTTGCCGTGGAGAAAGATTTTACATAAATAAGAGTAAAAATAATGTACTCAAACTTTAATTTTAAAGAGGGAAATGTGGTGGATACTGCGGAATAAGTTGAATGTTTTCAAACCTTTTTATTCTTAAGAAAGTTGTAATTGATGTATTAAGATGGATTTTGTTCTTTTCTGATCTGACTGATATAGAAACTTTTCTTTCTCCTGAACTGAGCTCTACTGGGCTGTAGCACTTTGGTGCTGTATATATCTGCTGTGCCTCTCTAGTCAGCTCAGACAAGTCCAGTTTACTGAGGCTCAGGGGAGTAGGGACAGACTCCAGATGCCGAAACACATTCACTCTTGTAGTTCACCTGTGGCTGTGTAACACTGGCCCTGTTGGCCCTGGTACTTTGTTATGTGGAACCCAGCTGTCACCAGAATAGTTTATCAATGAACAGTTTAAGAAGGAGGTAGCACGTGAGACAACAGTTACAACTACCTTGAAAAGTCTGGAAAGTCCCATGTTCAAATGTCACCTGCTGCTGTAGTACTATTGTAGTACTTACCCTAATTTGCTCTTGTAACAGTTACCCAGCTGTATAAATGGGTAAGTAATTATATGCATATGCTTAACATTGTAAGGCACATCAAAATGTCAGATAAATAAATAAATATAAATGTGTGTGCGTGTAAGTATAATATTCCATGCTTCATTTGGGAAGTGGGCAGTAGGTTACAGGGAAGCAGTTGCTTTGCAATATCAGGGTTGTTAGTTTGAATGACTGGTCCTGCATATTTACTGTGAATGAATGAAAATTGCCCAACTGTTTAAATGTTTAAATCATTGTACACAGCTTAGTATACAAAATGTTCGTAAACGCTATGGCTCTGACTGGATGAAAGTGGACTGTAGATGAAGCTGCTGCATAGGTACTAGACTCTTCCATGGAACAGACATGCTTTCGCAGCCTTTTACTCCATCTGTCCCATCGTATTGTTCCTTTACCCTCTTCTGAGTGCTGTTGCATACATATATGAGAGACTGTACAAACAGACATCCTAGCTATAGCCCTAGAGGGTTGGTTTCAGATTCTTTTTTGTTCCAAATGGGCTGTGAACCAATTTACTGACCTGATCTTATACCACTCCTTTTCTGAGCTAGGTGGGATATAGAGACCTGGGAAACCTGCTTCCCTTTGTTTCACAGGTGAACACCAAAAGTATTTTGATAACACCAGAACTGATGGGCCATGCTTCCTGAGGCTCTGTGTGTGAAGCCCTCCTCTGCTGGGGTGTGGCTCTGTCAGGAATGCTTCTTTGAATAAGCGAATGCCTCTTGCGGCTCTGTGTTGGGTCCCTGCTCTATGAAACGTGGACAGAAGATATGCTCCCACACGAAGAAACTTGTCATCGAAAGTGAAAGTGTATCTATGTTTTCTTTGTCTTACAGTGTTACAATTGTGCATGTATATTAAGCTATTTGAAATCATTTACCCATTTATACAATTGTGCAGTTTTTACTGGTGTATTTCAGGGTAAGCCAGGGTGCCTTAGATAAGCATAGCAGTTGGTTTATGGCAGATGGAAATGGGAGGCAAATTTTACACCACTTATGAGGACATTTGCTAAAGAATTTTGTGCTCTTCAGAAGAATGTTGTGGTCTTCACCCAACGTTAACTTGGTGAGTGTCCCTTGTGGGTCCTAGACACCTTGTAGGTTAAAACGAATCTAGCTGACAATACTTTCTGAAGGTTACTAGTTGTCTGACAGCTTTTAAAAAGGAACCGTAGCTGATTAGACACTTTCCAGTGGCCTCACAATGCTGCTGCGTGTGGTGTAGTCACTGTTGACCTGCAGCGTTGAGCTGTGCAGGATCACCTCACTTCATGGACAGTCGTGAAGCCGTTGCTGATTCTACAGTGTTCATATCCTCAGTGGCACTCAGACTCACCATCCCAGGTCGTGGTTTGTGCTTTCATCATCAATTTTGTAAGCTCGAGTGGTTGCCATGCGGCACCATGTCAGCCGTCACCTCAGGGCTTCTGTGCGTTTGGGGACCATTGCTGTTCTGTTGGTATTGGTGTGTCCATGTGTTGTCCTCTTTTTCGTGAGGGTGTGTGAGCCTCTGTACTTTATATAGTATGCATAATATCTGTTTTATAACAGATTGAACTGTCACATGTCCACCTGCAACTTCCCTTTGTCAATACCATGTGCTTCAGACCTTCCACGTTTACTACCTCAACACTCAAATAGAGTTTATCACACATACTGTGGTCCCAGGTCAGGGTTAGGATTAAGAGTCTATCAGGAATCCACTTGTAAATTAATATTATTGTATGTTTTGATGTTTAAGGTTTTTTATTTAAATACAGTCTTCCAGGCATAATGGTGAAAATTATATTACAGCATGCGATGGTGTGCCAGGTACAGGGAGTGATCAGGAAGAGAACAATTGTGGGAGGAGAAAGCAATACAAATCTAAACCAAAGCTGTCAGCTACACTTCCCTCTCTTCTCTTTGGAGTCTGAACTTTTATGGAGCCCTTTATCCCCTGACTGGCTGTACTGGTGGCTTGTTATTCTATTAAAAGGTTGTTTCGAGATGTAGCTGTAGATGTTAGCCATCTGGATTAGGCATAATGAGGCTTCAGCCTGGCACACTACTTTCCCCTTTTCAGTATAATTTGTTTTTATTTGAATATAGTCATTAATACCTACTGCATTTCTGTGTTCATTATGGATGTATGCTGAGTCTTTGGCTGATGTTTCCATTGCAAAACTGCTGAATTTCCAGTCTTCCTCTAAGCTTCTTTGTGTGCTTTTTCTTTTGTTTCCTTTATCTTTTGAAACCTTAGTACTAGATTTTATATCCTCTCTAACAGTCTGTTTGCTGGCCACATTGCAAAACTGAGTTAGACAGAGCTCTCATCGGCCACCTCGAATATGTGGACAGGATGGGTTGAGGACATATGCAGTGTAACATGATGCACTAATCTGGTTTCAGGCGTCTATACAGATCACCCAAAATTACAGTGACCTTTGGGATGTTACATTAGTGTTATTAGGAAACAGATTGTAGGGACTAACAAGGTAACTGTCTGAAGAAGACACATACTTTGAAATCACAGGTGAACACCTGCTTTGACATAGGATTACAGAGTTATGTCCATGTGGACNCAGTCTATACAGATCACCCAAAATTACAGTGACCTTTGGGATGTTACATTAGTGTTATTAGGAAACAGATTGTAGGGACTAACAAGGTAACTGTCTGAAGAAGACACATACTTTGAAATCACAGGTGAACACCTGCTTTGACATAGGATTACAGAGTTATGTCCATGTGGACATGCCCATTGTGGGCCTATTCTATTCTCTTTTTTCCACTGTCTGTCAGCGTTAAGCTATTTAAAATTGTCATTTATACAACGATGTAATTTTATTTGGGACACTTTAAGGTAAATCACTTTTTGAGGGTACTACAGTAGTCCCTGGGTCCTTTGAATGGAAGGCAACAACTCAGACCACTAGGCTACCAACTGTACCAGGTATGTGTACATGTGAGAATGCTTTCAGGTCAGGAAAGTTCTCATGGCACCCGGTATTAAACTATTATCCCTGTACCGGTTGCAAAAATTCATGTGTCTTTTTTTTTTTTTTTTACAGATACAGCACTTCTCTTGGTTTCCACCATCTGTCAGTTTCTGTGGAAACACTGACTCTTCTGCTGCAGCTGTGCATTATGATCATCGCCATTACTTTAGTCCTGCTAACTACCTCGCAGTGTGAATGAAGGGTTGAGAATGATGCATCTGAAAGCTCCTCAGGGCCACCCATCTGAAAAGAGGCTTTGACTGTCTGTAGCAGCTGACCCGATTACAGATGAGTCAGATTAACCTCTGTGCTTGTCCATTTGATCGTGAACTGCCCTGGTTGCTGAAAGCGGAGCAAAATGTGGGTCAGTGTGTGACGGGGCGGTGAATGTTGGGATTGACTGCGAGAAGTGCATGCTGTTTCTCCTACAACTGAGCTGTTAAATCCATATGTGATACCGCACTGTAGACAACAATGTCTGGGTTTCCCTGCAAATCAAAACAGATGATGTGACATATAACTTCATAAACAAGATGTTTATGAATGTGCCAGCTTCCATTTTTTTTGTGGAATCTGGAACCTGTATGAGTACATGAAGGTGGTGCACAGCAAGCAACTGGGTAGCAAAATTTTTAGAATTACAGCTCCAGATTTCATCCTCAGGGATATCAATGTCAATGAACATCCATCATTTCTTATGAGAAATACTGGAGGTAATGAGGATTCAGGACATGGATATCTATATTTTGCCCCTAGGTAGTAGGAGGCTTTTACTTAAAATGGAAAAAAAATAAGTGCCAGTACAATTTTTTGGCATGTTGGTCTGTGTATTGCTGAATATCAGCAAACTATTAAATAAGTTTTCTATTTTTACAGTCAATAAAAAATAAAAATGGACAGTAGGAAGTGTGAGTTGACTTGCACCCTGGGTAATGAAATGCAGCTATGAGGACTATTATGAATAATCACCATGGGATGCTCTGTCTCAGTGCCACCGAATCACCAATAACTGTCATGTTTGCATTTTGCTGGGTGAGCAGCTAAGCTAGAGAATTGGGTTGTTTTGGGGCAGGAAAGAGAACCAGGAGCTTATGAGAAGTGCCAACATGCAAGACAGTGTTCTGATACTACAAAGAGCAAAATGTAGAAATTCCACTGGCTGCTGGCCCATTTCAAGCACTGCATATGATCCTCTAGTTTCTAGAATCCCAGTCTCATCTTTCTTTTATTGGCCAGTTCCTACATGAGATCTGGTGCAGGAACAGAAGCAGAACCAACAGAACTCTTTGATGTACCAGTAGACAACCTTCTTTGCCTTCTTTTCTCCAGGTTTCTGTTATTGTTTGTCCTGGATGGTTGTTCGTGGTGAGCAGGCAAAGAGTGTTTGCAGTGTTTACTCTGAGGCAGCCTCAACCTTGACAAAGCTCAGTGTTTCTGGTCTTTGCAAATTGGCTAGAAGGATTTTGTGACTATTGAAGAAAACAGCCTGGCGAGAAAATTTTGAAATATTGCTGTGCCCATGTATAGCTACAGCAATTATAGCAGTATCTAGCTATTGATAGTAGTATCTTATGTTAAAAGCTGCTAAAAGCTGTTTGCCGGCTAGCGAATGTAACCTGTAGAAAATTGTTAGTTGGACTAGATGTCATCTCAACAAATCCCAATTTTTTCAGTAAAGCCAACATTTCATACTGGTGTTACCTGGCCTTAACTGCTCCAGAAAAAAATGTGCAGTTGTATAAATTGTATAAATTATCATTCAGTGTTTTAGCTGACACTTCTCTCCACAAAGACTGTCACCATGTTAGATTTTGGGTAATTTTTACTAGAGCAATTCAGAGTAAATGAAGGGCACTACAGCAGGACAGGGGTTTGGACCTTGCACTTCCATTGTAAGGTTATGACACTAACCAATATTTTAAATGCTAGCCCACTTCAGCTTAACATAACTAAGCTATGAAAGTTCATTTCAATAGAAACTTCACCTCTGAGTGATTTTACCATTTGTATTTTACTAGTTTTTTAAGAGAGCCTGCCACCATTGTCTGCCTGTGTACTGTGCACCACACCATCCACTTTACCAAATGCTATTGTTTAATGTGCATTTCCACATGCACAAAAACAAGCACTTAATGCTTGAGAGAATTAAGGACAATCGGGGGCGTGGTTTCCGCCTTGATGCCAGATTTCACATTTGCTCATATTCCAGACTAATTCAAAGAGAAAATAGCTTGCATAGGACAGAGAACACAGACTTAGCAGAGTCCCATAACCAGTTATAGGGGAGCCTGACTACCTGCTCGCTGTTAGCTGAGTCAGATACATGGACATGATGACAGCAATGAATGGCCTTTCCAGAAGTTACCAATTATACAAGTCAGAGGTGGTAACAAAGGTGCTGGAAGGTTCCATTGTACACCTGCAGAATGCTGTAGCTGCAGAGCATTTCCCTCTGTGTTCTGGTCTGTGCTATGGCCTAAATGACTTTTTTTGCATATTTTGTTATATGGGTACACATTGTTGAGCAATTGATTTAAATGGCTTGCCCAGAAGATACAGCAGTATTACCCAGCCAGAGGATTTGAACATGCGACCTTTTGGACATGAAGCCAGCTCCTTACTTGTTGGTGTCCAGACAGTGGCAAAGATCTAATGCGATGGTTGATAACTCACTGTGCTTTAAATGTGTAATGGTGTAATTCCTGGGTGACAGGACAGTTGAGTGCAGGCAGACGTGGCCAAATTAGACCATGCGACTCCTGTCTGCGGTGTTGCGGCACCTCGAAAGAGGATTAACAAAATTGTTTTGCCAAGGAAAGATATTAGGAGGTGAAAAACCAAGTAATCCTGTTCAGAGATTATATTTTGTAAGCATTCATTTGCTTGCAATAGGGAAATGAATCAGCGGGCCTTAATGAAAGGTTAAGTACTTCTCTCTAAGATTTAAATTATATTTTGTGTTGGCCACTGCAAAAAGATGAAAAATATCATAGCCGTTGTTAAAATATATTTGCATATATTTGCATATATATTTGGGTAGTGATTAGAGCTGACATCATTCAAGCTCAAGGTACCAATTCCGAATCCCCCCTCCTTCTTTAGCGCCCTTCATCGAGGTATGTTTCCCAAATTCCTCCAGTAGAAAAGCTGTATAAATGGTTAAATAACTAAGTAGCTTAGTATATAAACCTCACTGTAAGCGATCATGGTCCAAGGTGTTAGCTAAATAATGGTTAATTTGTTTTGATTGCATAATGATGAATGTTGCTTTATAAATCTGATTAAAATGGTCAGGCCCTAGTTCATCTCATGCAGAGCCATATTTATTCTTGTCTCAATGCTACAAGAGCAGGGCATCACCTGCAGTACGACTACAATAAATCAAAAATAATTTCTAATATGTAATGTTTAGATATTTTGCTAAATCAGTAGGACTTATTCAAGCACGTTGTTCTAATTATTCAGTTTGCAAATTGAGTCTTCTGCCTTTAAATAATGCTGAGGTCAACTGAAGCACCAATACAAGTGCTGCATAGTAGGCCAGGTATTTTTTCATTGCTTAATTTAAAGACTCTTTTCTCTAAGATGGCAATCTCTGCACTAAGATACTTACAAAGATTTATCCATTTATAGACCTGAGTAATTTTTACTGATAAGTACCTTGATGAAGAGTACAACAGCATGTACTGGGATTTGGATCCAGGTCCTTCATGCACAAGGCATTGGCTTTAACCACTACTTCACCTGCTGCCCCATTTTATTTCTGAATGTACTCTAAAAATGCTAGCAGTGCCATTGTTGTTTTCTGATATAGTATTGATCCAAAATACAATGCATTGCTTTTTTAATGTTCCACTATGTACAGCTGGGTGTACGTTGGAGTAGCAACACCACCTCTTAGCACATGTGCTGTTCTATCGTGTGTCAGTCTGTGTGAAGTTTGCAAGTTTTTTTGAGAATTTGCCCCCCCCACCCCTTCTTTCTTTGAATTCCATTTTTTTATCTTACTATTATTTTATCTTTTGATTTTTGCTGTTTTATTCTGATATACTGCCCTTTTTTGTGCAGGTTTCTTGCTGGGTGTCCTCGTTTCCACCCAGAGTCCAACGACCTTTGTCCCAGGTTAACAGCTCAATGTAACTTTCCCACAGTGTGTGACTGTGTGCTCATAGCCACCCTGTGATGCCTTAGCATCCCATCCAGGTTGTAGTTTCACTGCCTAGTGCCCACTGATTCTGGGATAGGCTTCTGCCACCCTAATGCACTTAATGATTATGGATGGTTGGTTGAATATCTACAGTTGGGTGCTCCTACTAACGGAATTCAGGTTAAGCTCCTGTGCTGTGAGGTCCTAGCAACAGCCTCCAGCTGTGCCCCAGATGTTCACTCTGCCTCAGACTCTGCTTGAAACCACCCTCATGTCACCACAACAGATGGTAGTGTAACCACCATCGGTTCAGTTTTGTGTCAGAGTGTCTGAGTCATTTGGAGAAGCTCTAAGGTTACCACTCATATGACAGAATCAGTTTGTTGACAATAGAGTTCAGCCACTGAGGAAGAAAAACAATTTATTCCACTGAAGAATACAGGAACATGATTATATATGTATGTGTGAATCATGTGGTTTACACTTTCTTGAATTCCTGAATTCTCCACTCACGGGGAGTCCTAACACTAAATGTTTAATTCAGCATCATTCTTTATGGATGCAGTAACTACAATTGTGTGCTTTATGTTTCTTGCAATCATGGCACTGTGTTGGACATATATATTATGCCATTTTTCTTTTTTAAAATGCTAAATATTGGGAGTATATCGAAGTGTATATTCATGCAAATATTCAATTTTTCAAATTTTCTTTCTGAATTACTTCAGCATAGTGAAAAAACTCTCAGGTTTACTGCACAGTTAAATTTTTGTAGATATTTCATGAAAAATAACCCCATCACACCTTTTTGCTCTTCTCATAGCTCTGCCAGCCCTGTGCCTGCCTATATCAATGACCCTATCGGGGGCCAATGGAAGAGAAGGCACCCAGCAAGCACGCAATGGTCTCCAGGCTACCCAAGTTTGGTGTGCGATCAGAGTCTGGCCCATCATCCCAGCCTTGTGGATCTGGCCAGATTGCTACCAGCCACGAGGGGAAAAATACCCAACCAAGGAGGCTGAATGGAATGGTCCGTATTCCCTCCTTTTCTCTAAAGCATAAGAAGGAGAGCAGTGTACCTGGGGACTTGCACAGTCCTGAGGCTGTAACTGTGTTAGCCAACTCGAGGACTCAGGGCCAGCAGCTGAAATCGACTGCTACAAGGGCGGGTAAAAAACCCTCAACTCCTAGTACCATGGTCCGAAAGCATACTTTGATGGCACCTGCTCTGAACCCAAAGATGAACCCTGCACCTTCCAAATCTACATCTAAGATGTCCAGCGAGCAGACCCCTTCACTGAACCTCGGTGGTATCAAGCCTGGCCCCTGTCTGGGGCCTGGAGCGTGCAGCAGTTCAGGTCTGCCAAAACCCCGGACTGGCTCCAGCCGCAGCGAATTGCAGGACAGCCTTTCTCACTCGACTGACAGCCTCAGGTCACCTTGCTTGGAGCACATGGTGCGCTCACAGAGCTTCACCCATGTCAAGCAACTGCCATCACCCACCAACCTGCCAATGGCACGCTCCTTCTCCTTCAATAAGGCTGTGGAGCTGGCCAAGCCACTTGTTGATACACAGCTGCGTATCCAGGCACCACAGGTGAAATCTGGTTTTGCATTCTTGGGGGGGAAGGGCCCTATGTCCAGAGCAGGCACCTTAACCCAAGCATTGCCTCTTAGGGAAATGAAGAAGCCACTCCTCGCTGGCTGTGCCTTGGATAAGCCTTTGGCACTGAACTGCAGGCTACCAAAGGCTTCACACCTCCATTCATCACATACTCTTCCTAGTGGGAAGAAGAAATTTGAGGTTACAGTGAAAAACCAGGGAAAGAACTCTGAGGAGACTCCTCTAGTGACCTCTGAACCCATTAGTGATGAGCAGAGGACCCTGGTGCCAAAGAGCCAGTTGGAGAGTCCCACTATTCTCTCCCTGAGTGAGGGGCTGGAAGACATGTCATTGTCATCGTCCTCTTCTCTGGACCAGAATGACGCGACTGAAGAGCTCCTTGATGACCCTGACCATCTGGGAGATGGGCGTGTGACACTGGTGGTTCATCCCCGTGAGGGAGAACTGCTCCCATCTCAGCCCAACATTGGAAACAACATTGTTGACAGTCAGCAGTGTGGCACTGCCATACAGATACACGACTTCCTGTTGGACAACACAAAGTGGGCAGGGGTGAACCTGGCAGGTGAGACTTACAGCATAGATGCAGCAAGAGTACAAACAGACTGGATCTTACATAACTGCAACTAGAATTCTGTTTGTAATTTGATTTGTTCATAAATTAAAAGTCACTTTTATCACTAAGTCACCATTAGTGAAGACTTAAAACTGCAGAAGTTCCTTGATTTATCTTGTTTTGCTAAAGTCTCAGATATATATGCTCTAATTATGCAATTTTTATTAACCTTGAGCTACATTAAAACTGAAACAAAGTGAGAGAAAATATGTAGGTCTCATCATATTCCTATTCAGTCCTGATTGTTGGTCAGTTTATACCATACATATGAGTCACATTTTTCCACTTGTTATTGAACACCAGCATTCATAGACTTCAGCCATAAGCTGCCAACACTGTGAAAGTGAGTTCAACTGAGTAGCGCCACCCACTGCTTGATGTGCACGCTACTGCCATCTATTGGCTGGTTGCATAAATGTGAGTTGTTTTAGCTCTGTGACAGACAACCAGTTTTAGAAAACAGACACGTGAAGAAAACACAATTAAAAATATCCAGAATGTTTGTATGTGGAACAAGTTTTAAAAGGTTTTTCTCTTCAAAAGTTTGTACCTTGATTGTTTGTGACAAGTACATTAGAGAAAAGGTCAACAGTTCAGTTGTGGCATATTTTGATAAAGTAGAGGCAATGACTGTGTTAAAGGTTGTTCTCCATTCTGAGAACTCAAAAAAGTTTAATTTTTCTGTGAATTTACATGATAAAGGTTGTACTGAATTTAACTCTGCAGTTACTGAGCCAAGGTACATAATGTGTTTGTTTGCAACAATATATCCAACGGTATGAATTGATTTAACAACAATAAATGGATAACTGTCAATACAGTTGAATTTATGATAAACGTTTGTGATATTTACTAGTTAACCTTTTTGCTAGTTCCTTTTGTCCATTTACAAAGCTAGATGTTCAAGTGGGGCCTCTGGACACAGAGGTCAAAGGTTTGAATTACAATTCCTCCTGCAGTGCATGTGAACAAGGTGCTTACCCCTGCTTACTATATAAAGGGGCAAGTAAGTGTGACTTAACAGTGTGAGTTGCTTTGGAGAGAGCATAAGCCAAATGAATGAATATACGTGTAAGGTTACTATGCCAAGACCCATTATGCCAGGGCCCACTTAAATTAAGTGAAAGTAAGTGGGTTGTATGATGTCCTGCAGGAGTGACATCCCTGTCTATAGAGGAGGAAGTCCCTTGTACCTCGTCGCTGGATCTCTCCCCCTCCAACAGCTCGGGAGGCACCTATCTGTGGGACGAGGAGGGCCTGGAACCCCTGAGCATGACAGCGAATGCCTGCAGGAGCTGTGATTCTGACATAAACAGCATGGTGAGAGGGGGCATGTGGTAGTACATCATCAGACATTTGTAAGTAAAAGGATACATAAACAAAAGAAGAATAAGTCCTAGCATAAAGGCACAGTTAACAAGTTTACATGGAATAAATACACATTAATGTCATAAATATATACAGGAGCACTTTGTCAGTCATGACTGCATTTCTTATATTGTAGTGTTTATACATATTTTGATTATTTGATTTTGTTCTTTTAGTTTATCTTTCATATGCAATTACAGTATCTTGCAAATATGTGTTATATATGATGGTCTATCAATTGTTGTGCCTGTAATCTTCCAAAAGCACTGAACCTGCCTTTGCGATAGAGATTAGAATAAATTGTAGTTGTTTTGTATAGAACGTTACACAGATAGTTAACATCATAACCATAGAATACTTTGCTTACGCATATAGTAACATGACAAACATATTTAATTATTTAAGCATTCAACATAACCTAATGTTTTAATTATTATTTCATTGCTATCTGAGTTACACGGTTTAGCCTGGGCCAGAAAGTGGAAAGGTGGAATGGAAAAAGTAATAAGAAAATATGTTATCAAACTTTATTACTCTGTGCAGCTGTTTGTATGTCAGGTATAATTTTTTATTCATTTTTACATTTTCACTCTGTACAGATTCTGCCACTTGTTATATTTTTTTGCGCACATACTACAGCTACTGGGTCCTGCCGACACTCAGCACCATAGTGGGAAAGATGATGACAACGACGATGATGATGATGATGGTGTTTTGCGTGTCTGAAGCACACCTCCCATTACCCAATCCTGTTTCCAGTTCAGCTCTTTAGTCCAAGCATTTGCTAGCTCCCCATCACTTGTCTTTCTGCCCCCATCAACCCCCCCCCCCTCAATTTTTTAAAGATATTATGTAGCTTTTTTGGCATTTAATGAATATGACCACACAGAAACCTCACTTGGGGTGTGAAGAATGACAAATTTCAAGTCTGTGGCTTGGGAAGCAAAGCTCTCCATAAAGAAAAAGACAGACAAGCAGCGATGGCACTTTATAGATATAAATATGGCTAATGCAAGACATATGCACGTATTCACGTATGTATTTTAAAATGCATTGATGTGTACATTTTTACACTAAATAACTGTAATATTCACATTTTTCACATTCACATTTTTCCACTATTCAGTTCACCCTACTTTTTCCTGACAAGGCAATAAATGTTGAGTAGCAGTGGGATGTGGGTGGGGTATAAATGTGTTGAAATGGGTTGGTTGATGTAGAAGCAATATAAGCTACAAGCATCAGTGATCTATCCGTGTACCTATTCAAGTTCCCTAAGCCATGAGGCTGGGTTCCTCCATACCTGGAACATCCCTTTGAATCACCCACCCTTAGCTAGTCTATCATTGCCAGTTCTGTGTGATTAATCTTTGAAAAATCTGTGTTAACATTTGAAGTGGTGCTGATGCAAAAGACTGTTGAAAAGTTAGTGGTCGTTTAGCGAGAACAAGTTTTATTCAGTTGGTGAGGGGTTGGTAATGTCACAGTTGCCATTACTTCTGCCCTGTACGTTGACTCGCATACCTGGGAACATGAAATGAGCTGCTTAGAGCCAACCAATGGCGCTCCAGAAAGTTATGTTCTCTGTGTGTGTGGCACGGTGACTTCCACAGTCACGTGACATCCCAGTGGTTTTGGTTTCCCACAGTGTGCAGCTCTGAAGTGAATGTTCTGATGGGGTTTGTTCCCCCGCAGGCCTCTGTGAAATACATACCTAACTCAAATTTTGTAACATGGTTAAAAATCATACCACATTTGCATCATAAATGTGTAACATCAATGTACAAAAGCTCTACTTGTAGGGAGGAGGGATCTCATTTACTTCTGTTGAATGTATGATGATATGCATAGTTTTTCTTCCAGAATATTCTGCTGTACACTTATGCCCTTAGTGTTGAAAGAGATGTGTCTGTTGTCATTGTAAGTGGTGCTTGAACTGGGCCTGTACTCAGCGGTACACAACACAGTAATTTCCCTGTTTCACTCTTTCGAGTACTGGGACTTTTTCTAGTGTACCGACACTTCTCATAAATTCCCATTACTCTTTTTCGTCCCTGGACAGCCAGATTTTGTGGCTGAGCTGCTCTCTGTTGTAGCACATAGCAATTATTCATAATAACTTTCGCTGCATTCTTTTGCTCAGGGTGCAAGTCAGTTTGTGCTTCCTACTGTTTGTTTTGAATGTGTCCCCTCATCGAAGAAATGTATGTTGTGAACATCAGCAACATCTCCTAGTATGATATATTTTATTCACTGCAGAATAAAACCTGGTTGCTGGTCATCCTCTTCTTTTTCCTTCAACTTTCCCAAGGATTACAGTCTTTCTAGAGAAAATTTTCTTCCTACCAAGGTATTATTATCTCAGGATCACTGTTTGAGTTTCTAAGGAAAGTTCTGGCTTGAGTTGATCCAAGATCAAATATATCCCTGGCAGTCCATGGTATTGTTAAAAGTCTTCTCCAGGATCTCTTGTTCTGCAGTGTCCAGCTTTCATATCCATATAGTATTGCTCAAAGATGGTACAGCAAGAGATGGGATTCAAACATTCATCTTCCCCAACTGCTGCCCCTGGCTTTTTTGCAGTGGATGCTTTTGGGATGTAAGAGTCAAGAATTAGGCCCGGGACAAGCAGCTTACACACATTCACTCTTTATTTGCGTTCAGTTTGAGCTTCATGGTTTCTCTGTTATGCTTTTATGTGCATTTCATAAAGAAGCCATCATCAGTCCATGAATGATGAAGAGCTGTCAACTGCCAGGAAATGCACTAGCTGTTGTCCACACGTGCTTCCTGAAACCAATAATCATTAGATCTCATTAAGTGGAATTTATAGTCTGTCACTTTCTGCTCACCAAGGAGAACAGGACAAAAACAGTGTGGCTGTGTCTACAGTTTGACATGCGTAACAGCTGCTGTTAATGCTAATAATATTATTCAACATTGAATAATACTATAATTCAGTTTTATTTATTTATTTATTTATTTATTTATTTATTTATTTATAGTAAGCTAAAGAAATTTGTGTTAAGCCTGGCATTAAAAGCTGGGACTGAAAGGGCATCTATGCTACTCACCAGCAGATCATTGCAGA
Source organism: Arapaima gigas (assembly GCA_900497675.1). NCBI lineage: Eukaryota > Metazoa > Chordata > Actinopteri > Osteoglossiformes > Osteoglossidae > Arapaima > Arapaima gigas. Next base: position 24,068 of record UFQX01001074.1, read on the forward strand.
GTTTTGGTTCTCAATAACTAAACTTATACCCTTTTAATGAAATATTATTAATCATGGGATCTTTAGGGTACCGTGCATCTAAAGATCATAAAGAACTCGCTATAGCGCATCGATTAATAAAGCGAATAAGTTAAGATTATGCGAGACTTTTCATTTCATTAAATTTTAAAGGCAGTATATTGATGTCAGCTCTGATTTAATATTAAGATTTTATGCACAAGAATATTTTGCCCTGCAGTGGACTGGTTTCCCCTTTAGGGCTCGCTCCCCTCATACCCTATGCTTCTTCAATCAAAGGAAACAGAACAAAAATGACAAGTGTATAGATTTAGTTGTGAAAAATAGTCAAAAAGACCCTGAATAAGAGATTATAGTGAGTTTTATGGTAATTCGCTTAAGGACCACCAGGGGGAAGCATCACCCTTAAACATGCTGTATGATAAATTTCCTTCCATTTTCTTTCAAGCAGTGAGACAGAATGTTGCCCAGAGTGTCTATAACACTGAACAGAAATGTTGATCAGGTTACAGGAGGGCACTGGATCTTCCACAAGACCGCATGTACCAGAGAGCAGCGGTGGGTGCTGGCTTGTTGAACGCCACGCAGAACTGGTTTTTGATTGGTCAAGGGGTCTGTTTGACCTGAACTGCACATGGGCAGTGTACTTCAGTTATGACTTCCATTGGGCCTGAATTAGACCTATGAACCTGTATAGCACTTATTTGTTTGTTCCTTTGTTCATCCTTTCTCTCACTCACCTATCATCAGTAAGCCCTCATCCACTTCAGGGTTGTGATCATTCAGAGCCTGTACGAAGAGTATAGGTTGCCAGTAGGGGTACACTGTGGTTGGGATCGTAGTTCATCACAGGGCAGTCTCACACACACTCACACACTAAGAGCAGCTTAGTCATCAGTTTGTCTTGAATACAAGAATACAACATGGATACAAGTCTTTGGACTGCAGGAAGAAACCCATGAGAACATGCAGAGAACATACAAAGTTCACACAGACTGAACAGGATAACAGGATCAGATTTATGTTTGATTGCACTGCCTTTGAGCTGTGAGGCACCAGTGTTACCTGCTGAGCCGCCAAGCTGCCCTGTATATGTGCCTGTAAACATTATTACCATACATGGAATAAGTCACTAAACCAGCATAACAAAGCACAATAAATATAAGCATCTATGTCCAGCACCTGTTTCAGATGTTCTGATAAATATTCATGTATTTGTGGTTCGCAGAAAGAAAAAAAAATCACACTGCCAGATATGTTACAAGGGCAGTTCAGGTTACATTACTGTTGCAACGGAACTACAGTATGGGGCCTTCTGGGACGTGAACTAACAACCTTTAGGTTATGAATCCAAGTTGCTGACAGCTGCACTCTGCTCTTCTCTGTGATTAATTCTGTTGCTATTTGAGTTGCAAATCAGTTTTTTTCTTTGAGACCAGACACCTTTTAATAATAGCCAAAGTGTTTGTACAAAACACAAACAACGCGTTAATGACTGTTACCCTTGTTACTGTCACCATGATTTGAATGCCGACATAAGCGTGAGAACGCGTCCATGTTTCTGATTTCATCCACAGGGATATTACAAAGTAGTGCCTTTGAACGAAGGCTATTTGCATTTCCGTTAGCGTGTGCTGACTGTTTTTGGTCTAAATTATCCCGACTCTAAAGTGTCGGCTTGTCTAAAATGGGGAAAAAGAAAAAAGCAGCTTGGGAGTCGAGACACTGAACACGTGTGGGTAACCTCCGACTAACCTCATAATAACCTTACCCATTATCCATTAACCCTTGCACCACTTAACTGCACCCTGCCTGCTCATTTGTACGCATTTGCTTGTCTGCTTTGCATATTATTAATCCGTTTATTAGTAATTTGTTCACTTGTTCACCAACTTATTTAACTCTGTTTTGATCACTGTATATATCTATGCATATGTGTAGGTTGTATGTATGTGTACATTTTATGTTGCTGCAGCTAAGAAATTTCCCTCTTATTTGCCTTCAAATAATTACTAGATTAATAGTCTTTCTTTCTTTCTTTCTTTCTTTTTTCTTGCTCTCAGTATGATGGTGCCATTGAAGTGTAACTCTCACCTGTCTAATATGCACTAGTCACTGCAGGCCTTAATTTAGTACAGAGCTGTTTGACTAACCCTGTTGAATATTCATCGGGGCGCCTGCCGACTTCCAGGGATCGGGTGAAAAATTCAGTGTATCGAGTGACCGCTCCTTGCTCTACCCATCTGTGGAGCGAGGCATGGTCATAAATATATGAGTACCAGCTTTGCATTAATTCTCTTTGACTGCAGCGGTATTTTCTTTTTCAGGGGCCTTTCTTCCCTCGGACTTGTGAAATTAAGCTGTCACTGTCAGTTTTTGTGTTCCACCCTTGAAAGAGAGGAGCACGAAGACGACTCCTTTAAACTGGTATGCGCTGATGTGGGCCGCAGTCCTGTCTACCGCCAGCCACAGATGACACTTTAAAGGGGTGCAAGAGAAAATTCCTTCCCTCCTTGGGGGATTGTGGTCCAGATTGAAGGGGATGAGGATGCGGACGTTGTGCTTTGAGGTCTTTTACTTTGAGGCTTTTTCAGCCATCGGAAGAAAAAAACAGAAAATGGAGGCAGGAAAATGTGAGCTTTTGTAAATGTTCATAAATAGCTGATGCTTTTATCTAGAGCATGTTACTTACCCTGTTACACTTTTCTCTTTTTTATTAAGGAAGTGCAGGCAATGTACCTTTCTCTAGGCTTCAGCAGCATTGCTCCTCCATGCAGCTGTTGTCGCTGGTTCTGTTGCTGACATGTTTGTCCAGAATAATTAGAGCAATTTTTAGCAAACAAGCTCGGTATAAACGCAGTGCTCAGACTGCAAGGTGCACTCCCGCCTGGGACTTAAACTCACTAACCTTTGGGTTAAAAATCAGTGCCTTTAACTGCTGTGCACCCACATTCTATCCAATGAATTACTACTTGTTTAAGTAATTACTTATGTAGAACGGAGAGTGAGAAGACTAGCCTATAAACCAGTAGCAACTTGACTCAATGTTTAGAGCAGGTAACACTGCTGTAACACATAAGTTACCTGAAAATTTGAAAATGTTTAAAGACATAATGTGTAAAATGACTGTTCTGTGAAGTGATGATAAGTAGAACCTTAGGTAGAGTACTGCCCTGCTGTTGACTCCATGATGCCAGTGGGATCCAGGTTAATACGTCAACTCTTGGAGTCTGACCCCTGGATAAAGGGAAATTATTGGATCTTCACGTTATTTCTGTTGCTTTCATTCGCCACGTGTTTCATACTTTTCCACTTTAGCCTTTCCTATAGCTGGCTTCTCAAAGAGGTCTTGATAGCATCCATCAGCTGCCTGGCACTAGAACCAAGAATTTTCTCTATAACCTTTAGGTCCCAGTCCTTGTTTTGCTGGCCTGATGCCTGCTTCCCTGTGTTTAGTTATTGTCTTATAGGCCGTATTTCAGCACCTCTGGGTTTTATCAGGGCTGCAAACTGCTGTTGCTGCTTACTTTCTGGATTTTTCCATAGCCGTAGTACATTAAATACTGCCTGCATGAGGATGTGTCTGGTGTTTTGTTGATTTTATTGCAGTTAAAGTTCTAACACAAGTTTGCTAGTAATGACAACAATACTAAAATGTTTACATCAGGGAATTATACAAAGAACCAAAAAATACATGATCAACTGACAGTGTGGTGCATCAGTTATGTATAGAGTATGGTGTTTGTTATTATGATACATTTGGTTACTTAGTTGATAATATCAGTGGTGTTCACTGCTGGTCGTGTACTAAGCAAATGAGGAAAGGTTGTCTGCTTGTGGCTTACCACCAGATGGCAGTGAGCCTCTTTCAGAGCCTAGTGCATGGGGGTGGGTGCTGGGGGGTTGGAGGTATTCATTCATACCTCTCCAAACAGTGCCTTTGGGTTCTCAGCTTCTACCAGAATTCTGTAATCCTCTTCCTTGGCACAGCAAAATAAGAAAAAGAAGCTGCTGGTCAGGGACGGATATTGTGATGGGGAAATGTGAGGGAAAACTGCAGTCTTCACCAAGAGCACTGATGCTGCATGTAGCTCTTAACTGTGTTTAGCTCTGGCCTTAATGGGTTTTTTTTAACATACGGCTGCGCTCCCTCTACACTGTGCTATTTGTGTTAGTCTCCCAGCATCAATATAAGAGATTAATTAAACTGGCCCATTACTTTGCCCTTCTTCTGGACCCACTTTTGTACTCTACATTGGACTCCCGGCTCTCTAATGTAGTACTCTACACCAGACCCTCACCTCTCTACTATGGTACTCTACACCAGACCCTCACCTCTCTACTATAATACTCTACACCACACCCTCACCTTTCTACCCTCTACCTTTTGTACTCTACCTCTACTGTGGTACTCTACATAGTCCCCCACTACTCTACTGTGGTATTCAACACTGGATTCTCAGGTCTCTTATTTCTGTACTGCACACTAAGCCCCAGAGTGTTTATTGGTATATTTTTCACTGGACCCCAAGGGCTTTTTTAGTACTGCATACCAGATCCCCACATATGTATGTGTTCTAAAAGCAGGACAGTATTAGATTCAACTGCAGACTAAGAGTAATAAAATTCTTGTCATGTCTATCCCTGAACCGGCAGGGGTCACCTGAGTGGTATACACAGGTTTTGGATTACATTAGGAAGTTGAAATGATTGAAAATATTACAAACAGGAACCCAGTTCACTGTAGTTTTATCCTATACGATTTTCGATTTGATCTCCTGGGGTACTATTGTTACCTTGATATCGGTTCGCATCTCATGGATGAACACATTAATGATGATACTGCAACAGGAGACGAGGTCCCAACAGGAAGTGCAGGGTGGCCGGCTGTTGATAGAATGTGTGAAACGCAGTCACCTCTCACGGCAGTGCATCGTATTCTCTTTCATGTGAATTTTCACTGAGAAATCGCTTCTCTTTAATGTGCACGCCAGCTCCCACATCAAAGCCCCACACCCCTCAGCTTTGATTTATTTATTTGTTCCTAATTTTAACCCCGGTGCACCCGCTTTAATGGGACTGTTTATTAGTGGGCGAATCGCGCAGGTACTTGAGTCTCTGTGTTCGCAGGGTCTGGATGCTCCAGGGGCGAGTTGGCCGTTGTCTAGCTGCTAATTGGGCAATCCCTCTTCTGTGTTTGACACATGCGTGGTGGGTATCGCCCACGTGGGAACACTGGAGAATCACGATGTGGGAGCCAGCTGTGTTTACGTGCTCCTGGCTCTCGGAAAACAGTGTGTATTGATGCCTTTACAAAGGCACTCAGTGGTAAGGATGACGATGCAAGATCGCTCTGGCTGCATCAGGAGTGCCGCAGTACTGGCTGTCAGTGTTTCTCCTGCTCATATGTTACATTACATGGCATTACATTTATTAATTTAACTGATGCTTTTCTCCAAAGTGAAATACTACTCAGTAAACAAAAATGAATTGCACCAACATACAGAGATACAGATAAGAAACACAGCCATGCAGTTCTCAAAGTAGAGTCACTTAGCCCGATAGCTCCATTTTTACCAGTGCACATTGAAGGAGTATAATTGTATCTGATGGGAAATACACAGGTGATCACGACAGATGGTGTCATGTAGGTTTATAGAACAGTTTGGTGATCCGGAAAAAAACGGGTCTGGAAGAGATATGTTTTGCAACCTTTCTTTAATATTGAAAGGGATTGAGCTGCTCGGAGAGAGAGAAAGGACCTCGTTCCATGAAATTGGAGCCAAAAGTAAGAACCTGCAGATTTTCGACCTTGGAGTTCTTGACCACTGAGGGGCCAGAGGTGAAGGAATATGTAGCACTCTTGCAGTAGCATAGCGAGTGATCAGGTACTGTGGGGGAAAGTGAAGAAAACGCGATGAGGTTGATAGTGATGTCATGACACATGATCAGTCTGAAAGGTGTTGCTTTATTTGGGAGTTGATGTTCCACCTCATTCACTGTAGGACTTGTCCTGACTGAGATGAGCACTAAACATATGACCATCATCTGTTGCCCTGTACAGATTGATCCTGACAGCTGCTTCACCTCCCTAATTCTCAGATCTGAGGTGGGATATCTGCTTTTTTACTAATTTACCAGATAAAAATAATAAATGACTACCTTTATTATTATTATTATTATTATTATTATTATTATTATTATTATTATTAGCTGATACACTTGTCCACATCAAAATACAATTTTAGGTTTNCGACTACCTTTATTATTATTATTATTATTATTATTATTATTATTAGCTGATACACTTGTCCACATCAAAATACAATTTTAGGTTTGTAGAATAAGCTATTTATATTGATTTCCCTATTTTTACAGCTGGTTATATTTTACTATATTAATTCCTGATAAGCACCTTGATCAAGTGACCAGAAGTGAGAGCAGGGATTCAAACCTGGGCCCTTCAATTGCAAGGTGACAGCACTAAACGCATTACCACCTACTGCCTGGTTATTATTATTTAGTTTTTTTGCTCAACTTTTGTAGGAGCTGGTGGTAACTTACCACATTAATACAGCTCAGTGATTTACTGGAGAAATGAATCTGGGGTATTGTGCCAGGGTTGCTGATCTGTGTCTGTGTATAGTCTCCCTTCCACACCACTGCTCTCCCAGATGGACATTATTGCGTGAAGGCTTTTGAGCATTTTATGAAATCCATATAGCTTTTGTTCCTTTCTTGAACACGAATGGCTCACACTCTGGTCTGCTCAGTGTTCAGCACTGGAAACGCTTTAAAAGTCAATTAGCCTTGATCGGCACTGACTGCTTTTCTCTGAAACAGTTGTTTAAAGATTAACTGCTCTGTTGATTTGAAACTCAAAACACTTGGTTAGCAGCTTTCGGAGCTGGGTGTATAAAACACCATTTCTCACGGGTACCCAATGAGCAGAAAAATTGGATTACAAGGGAGCATTATGGAGCACAGAAGCATATTGTGTTTTGAATGGTCAGCATTTATCTTTATGGAGCTTAACTATTTTTTTTTTTGCACAAAATGGCTGCCTGCGGTTTACCTTCCTTTAATTATAGACTGACCCCCGATTACTGGGTGTCTTTTTGTTTCATGATTTTCTTCTTTCTTTTGTCTTTACTTGTAAATTTAAACCATTGAGTGCATTTATATGTCTGGCTTTTTAAATTAAAGATGCAGTTGGTCATGCATAGGCCATACAGCAGAGGGAACAGAGTACAGCAGCAGCCAGAGGGAGGTGCTGTTCATTAAGTTTTATGTCGGAATTATAGCCATAGTGTGTGTGTGTGTGTGTGTGTGTGTGTGTGTGTGTGTGTGTGTGTTTGAAACACATCTTTCCCAAGGCAGCTGTGGTATGTCGAATGTTGTTGGTGCAGTGTAGGCTCAATAGGCCTTTCTTGCTTTTCCCCCCATTAGCAACTACTGCTACATGAATGATAAAATCTTTAAATAAATGCTAAGAGTGGTCTGCTTTCTTTTGCTGCAGCAGAAGAACGTTTTTTTTTAAATGTTTTTTTTTTTCCCCGCTGGGGAGTTTTTTTATGCTTAACGATTTCCATCTTTGTGTTCTCGCTTGCTGCATCATTATGCTGAAAAAAATAGTGGAGTTGATATCTGAATGCAGCGGCTACAGAAGTGTTGCTTTTGCCATTGTTAACAATTCACACTTGAGCTGTTGTTCTCAGACGGCTGTCTATTATGACTGAAAATCATCCCTGAAAATAACTGCTGCTTCATTGACTTTCAAAACATGAAAACAGCATGGACATTAAAAAAAAAGTTTCCCTTTGCTAAAGTGATTAAAACTGAGCAGGTCTTACTTTGTGCAAAGATGTAACAAAGAGAATCTCTTCATTCAACAGGAAATGCTGAACAATCTGGACAACCTGGGGTCATGTGACCTGGATGACGGTGACCTCATGCTTGACGTGGACCTCCCTGAGGATGGCTCTCTGCACAGTGGTGAGTGTCCAGTGCCCCAGACTCACGGTGCGAATGCTGCCCTCTGCTGCACCCCTCTGCAAGGTCAGCCTGGTGACCGTGGCCGTTTGTCAGTCTGTTCACGTGGACACAATGGGGCCTGTTTGAATGAGGCACAGGCGGCCAGTGTTTTGGCTCATTAAATCTCCCCCCCTTGAATTTCCACCCCATAGTGACTGGGACCTTCGTGGCAGCTGGGCGGTCCAGTTTGTGCACAGTGCAGAGAATGCCAGGCTTTGTATGTTGTCTCAGAAGGAGGCAGATCCCGAATGTTCCAGTGCAGATGGGAATGAGCAAATCTATTTATTTTTTTTATTTCTTGTTTATTAATCAACATATATGTACAGATTTGTTAATTTGCCCTGCTTTGTTCCAAAGAGATTTACAATGTTAACTGACTAACAATGATATACCCTCTAATATAGGTGGGTAATTGTTAAAATAACTGTAGCTATTGATAACCCGCTATCAGACATTAGCCATCTTGATGAAGACGGTTCACAATTCAGGGCAACTATCCACAGAGTTGCCATGAGTGGACATGAAACTGATGCCTCTTAACAACAACATTTTTCACTGGAGTAGTTCAGGGCAGGGATAAAGGGTATTACAGTGGAACATGGATCTTACAAGACCACGACAGTGACTCTAACCACTATTCCACTGCCACCTTCATAAACTGTCTGCAGATGCATTCCTCTGCTACAAGCTGAGCTTCATGTTATAAAAGGGGGGTGTTTGGGACAGTGTTGCTCAGCCAAAGGTGGAGAGCAAAACGTAAGAGAGAGCGAGTATGTGTTAGCGTCTAAGGCCTGCACACTCAAGTGTCTTACTGTTTGCACAACTCAGCAGCAAAGGAATGCAAGATGGCTGCCCCCCCCACTCAGCCCCAACTGTCCTGCTGTTAAGTGGACACTGTCAGTATTTATAGCAGCCAGTATCCGGGCCATGACCAGGAGGAGGGGTGGCTGCTGGAGGGCGCTAGTGAGAGCTGGCCCTCCAACAGGCTGCTGGGGCAGGGCTGAGCTGGGCCCATGCTGGGGGGAGGAACTGGGCCTCTCGTTCGTCACAGTCCGCCAGCCAGCCAGGGAGGAAGAAGCGGGGGGGGCATAGTCCCCGCTTCTCTGTGAGTTCCCATGACTGTGGAGGCCCGGACCCAAACATTCCCCGCCCCAGTCGATGCTTCCCGTCGCGGACTACCAGCAGAGACCCGCGGACAACCAGCTCAGCCTGGGAGTTTTCACAGCCACTTTCTTTTCATTGCTGTCTAAAACAACCGTGTTCCTCTGCCCATGAGACTGGTGAGGAAAAGCGAGTTTGCAGGCCTGACAGACGCCACAGGAATGTAACAGGTTGGTGTAAAGTTACTCAGATCAGTAACTCTCATAGGACAGTATGTACAGAACAGGGCAGATAAGCTTTCTATTAAATCTGAATATTCTTTTTTCCTTTTTTTGAATATTGTGCTTTTTTTGTAACTTTTATTGTTGCTTCACGTTGCTGTGAGTTAACAGTGAAGCTGACTTGACCGTTATGTGAGGTGAAATCATAATTTTCACAGTGTGCTTGTTGTTTTGAGCCATTACACTACGTGAACCACGCTGCCCCCGTATTTGAGAAATCCTGACCAGTAAGCATGGCCTGTCTGTCCAAACACCACTGCAACTCAGAAAAAGAAGGATCGGTTTTTCCTCTTACAATTCTTGCATGTCATGTTGACCGGCTGTGCCGTACTAAACAAATCACCCAGGACAGAGGTCAGCGTACAGAGGTATCATGGGAAATTTAATGCTCAAAGCTCTGTGCCTTAACATTGACTTATCCTCCCAACCCTGTGCTCAGTGTAAAACGTTTGAGATGGAGAATTACATTATTTAGTTACTTACATTATTACATTTCAGTAACATTATTACAGTACCATTATATAAATGCCTGACTGGCACTTTTATCCAAATTGGCTTACGAAGGCTATGATGTTAGTATTTCCACCCACGATTTGGGCTGCATTCAAGTAAATCTTTTTCCACAGGGTGCAGTTGTATTTCTCTCCTTGGGATTTGATCCAGCAGCTCACAAGGCTGGGGGCTTAGGTGCTGTGCTACAGTCTGCCCCTCTGCCTAGTATATTCTTTTATCCAAATGTTGTTTTTAATGTATCCTATATAGTTTAAAGGAGGATGAGGAGAGCAGAGCCCAGGAGGGTTTTGTTCAAGGCTGTGATCCACCAACTCACTGTCTCAACTGAACCTCTTTCCCTCTGTAGATGCTGACAGGATGTCCCAGTTTGATCGCGCAGAGAAAGGGGGGAGGCAGGGACAATGGAGGCGGCGGCAGCAGCACCGCTGGACCGGGCCAGATCGTTTCCACAATGACAACAGGTGGGCCCCACCGGTGTCCACACGCGGAGTACCAAAGTGTGCAACACATCTAGGGAGCACAACTTTGACAGAGCAGGTCTATAACTCTTAAATGTCTTACGTGTGTACAACCTCACTCATTCCTTTCAACACTTAAGCAACTTAGTGGGAGAAGATGCACATATAAACAAAAACACTTAATTCCACATCTCTTCTGATCAGCACTGTTTGTGTTGAGGTCTGCCAAGTAAGATTTTGGGTGGCATTATATATATTTTCTGTTTCCATAAAACATGTGGTCAGTTGGACCTGAATGGGAAAATTCATTGTTAGGGAAGTCTGTATTTATTTGGTCAAGATTAATCACTTTATGTTTTAAAAATGGTGTGTTGTAACACAAGGTTAAACGATACTCATGAAGAAAACAGTCAGAATATGTTGATGTATAACTCAGATTTATGTTGAAATTGTTGTTTTGATATCTGTGTTATTAAGATATTGGTGTGCAATCCTTCCTGAGGCCAGAATGGTTAATTTCCTCATTTGCAAAAGGGTGGTGCACATCTATACTGATGGTGTAGTTCAGGTGACATGTGAAATACATTTATACCTATTGTACTGCATATAGTTTTTGTTCTCTTTTTTCACTTATTTTGGCACTTTAATAAACATCTTCAGCACTGCGTGAGTTTTTGTGACTTACCATCGGTTCAAGAAAAACCTTGGCAGAAGCGCGTTCACCCCTCATTATGATGCGAGGTGTGACAGTTGGTGTCAGAAGTGGGATACTGCGGTCGGAAAATCCAAAAGCCTGAAAATGTTTGTTGTGTGCCATAAACAGTCAAGTATGTTCAGAGTAGCTGTTGTTAACGGCTGGAGCAGAGAGGGCAGACAAATCCCCTACTTTCAACAAGGTGTAATTTAATGTGTTAATGAATGCCATTATAGTCAACTGTTTGTACAGTGCACATAGGTGAAGCTTTGAAATACTTTTTCTGAGGCTCCGAGGCCCTTTGTCATCACATCAATACGCTATGGGTCGCTTTGTCCTGCCAGGCTTATTATTAATTGTTGCTTAGCCGACTACATTATTTGACTTGGTTGCTTAGGAGACTGTCTTATTCAAAGCAACATATAATTTCATCCATTTACGTAGCTGGAAATTTCTGCTGGAGTAGTTCAGGTTATATTCCAGCCTTAGTGGTACAAGAGCAAAGCAACTCCTGGGATTTAATCCTATAACCTTCTGATTACATGTTTTTGTCCCTAAACAGTGTGCTAGGCTGCTACAACTTTTCTCCCTCTTGCAGATCATACAGTACAGTACAGCATCATATTAAGTTGGGTTTAGATGATGAGCATTACCAATCTGGAGCAGTGTCCCTTGAAACTGACAGTCAGAACTTTCAGGATATTTCCATCTCGTCGAATATGTGTTCCCTTTGTCTCCCCAAAGAGGTGCCAGTTTTCAGCCTCTGGATGGGCATACTGGGCCCGGGGTTTCACGCATTGGCCACCACCCGCCCAAGTCAGGAGCTCGACCCAATTGCAACCTCACAGGGCTGGATGAGACAACGCTGCGACACATGGCCCAGGACTGTTCCTCTGTCAAATCACAGCTGATCAAGCTGAGGAACCTGCTGCAGGTGACTGGTACCCAGTATGCACGTTCATACACACACGAGCACATTTCACACTTTTACCTTCAAAAAAATGCCTCTTAGCTTCCTCACTGTTACACCTTAGTGGAGCTCAAGGTGTCCATTTCAAATCAACTCGCTGCAGTTTTGCAGCATATCAGCCGTGTTTATCTTTTCAGTAACTCCAGGTTCACCAGGCAGCTCCTCACATCAGTCACTTTCACCTGGTTTCAGTTTTTATACTTTACACTCAGATTTTCTACCTCCCCAAAACAAAACCCGGCAGTATATTAAATTGAAAAGAGGTGCACGTTGAAGTTTCTGTTTGTGAAGGCGGCTGTAGTATTGTATAAAAACAGGGAATCTATGCCTAATTACAACTTTAACTGCATAGGTGCAGAAAAAGGTAAACACTGCGAAATAAGAAGTTGTTTTCATTGGTTTTATGATAGGACAGTTATTCTTTACTGCTTATCCTATGATTTTGTTGCAGTGTAATTTAAGGCTAGTCTTAATTTAGCTGACTACCTTCTATAGATGTGGATTTTGTGACTTGAAAAAAGCAGATGAACAAAAGGGCAAAGACCAGTGCATGAGAGAAATTATTTTTGTTTATTGTTGGACAGAGTTTTCAGTGACCAGACACAATGACATGCTGCCAAAGCGACAGCTGTACCAGCATACCCAGCAGCCCATATTTTCCGTAGTGAGTGGTATCGGATTATTATTTCTGCAACACACTGGGTGTAGACAGCCTTGGAAAACAGAACTTTAAATAAAGAGAATAATGGTGGCAGTATAGTAATAAAATATTCCCACACATAGAGGCCTGTTTGTGTTCTTCATCAAATAAAATTGTAGCCATAACCAGCACCATGGCCTAAGCAGTTACTATGGTGAATTACGGTAATCACTGTGGCAAATGCTTTAGCTATCTCCTGCTGCTGTCGATTGTACACGCTGCAGTGCTCGCTTCTCCGAGATGTGCTGGGGGATTGCACCCCGCCGAGCGCACTTGGTAGACTGCCGAGCCAGTCGACTGCTAACAGTGAGGGATCTCCTGCTTATTGGTGACAGTGACTGATCCCCACACCGCTCACGTCGACTCAGTCACAGGCTGGGCCCCCACCCAGTTACACAAACCTCCTCCGAGTTTGTGCACTCCTCTAGATGTGGGACGTGCCACTGTTGAACACAGCAGGGATGCACAGTATTTGAAGCAGGTTGCTTAGTGTGAACATACCTACTAGGGCCACTGGGTAATTTACCTAGAGTACTAAAGCTGAATTTAAATTGCAGCCATATTGTCAAGTTTCAACTGCAAAATCTCTGTTAATAAATAAACTAAAGAAATGAAATCATGGGTTTACTGTACATTCCTCAACATCAGTTTTGAGAAGATGTTGTCTAGATTGTCTAGATTATTATTATTATTATTATTATTATTATTATCATCTATAGCTGTTCTTTCTGTTTATTAATCATGAATTTATTTTTTTTATTTGGGACCACATTATTATTCTCATAATTTGTACTGTATTATAGATGTTGGACTGTTAAAATCTGTGGCACTTTCCCAGTAAGCCCACTATTTGCTGCTCACAGCCCTCTAAGCAGTTGTATGTTGTTTTTAGTAAATGTGATGATGCATGTGAGGAATTTTGATCCTTAGAGTCATGATATGTGCTGGTTTTTATCAAACATCAATTATTTAAGAAACATGTCATGTCACATGGTGTGAATCATTCACAAATTGTTCAGAAAAGTAATGCTCAACCAGGACTGTGTGACTTCAGACATCCAAAAGTGAGCACAGGAGGGTTGTTTTTACTACAAGGAGGATCTCCTGATTGATTTTTTAATTTTTTGTCTTGACGGAACCCACTTTTTTATGTTCTTACAATACCTATAAAAAATATTCACCTTGTTTGAGTTTTTGACATTTTGTTTTAAAAGATTCAATTGCAATGGATTTAATTAAACTTTTTTAACACTGACCAACAGAAAAAAATACTGTAAGTGGGGAAAAAGACATTTCTACAAAAAAAACTAATTGCAAATATTAAATTTAAAATAACTAAATTACTAAGTATTCACCTTTCTCAGTATGACACATTGAAATTAACTGTGGTGCAACAAAATTGTATTTAGAAGCCACTTAACTTAAATGGCCATCACCTGTGGGCAGTTAAGGTGATTCATGTGATTTTAGGATAAATATTCCTATATCTAGAACATCCTGCTGGTTGTTAGTCAATCTCCTAACAAAAACAGTGGTTCGAGGAAAGCCGGAGAACGTGCGGGACACGGGCTCTCTAAGACCATATTTGAATAGTACTATTCTAAAGAATATAGCTGCTGACCACTTTACTTTGAATCACCCAACCATACGCTGTTATATCAGTGGCAGGCAAAGAATGGTGTCAAAGTTGCACATCATGTTAAAGCATCCTCACACTGATAGCTACGTTTGCCAGAGATTGACATCGTGTGAGGGGATACCACCATGTGGACAAAAAGGAAAAACTACTTATTGGACCAAATTTCCCCTCAAAATCCCCTATGGGAATGAAGGCCTTAGTGAATGCCTGACTGTTACATCACACGATGATTTGAAATAAGAGACTTTAAACCACCTTATGTGTTTTTAACCTTCATGTCATTTATTTTATACCTAACACACGTCTTCCTTCTGGACGTTAATCGCCAAATTGATCTTTCTAAATTTTGCCTGAGTGATTAAGAGCACATAAAGGGGACAGCCATAAAACCTCTTATTACAAGGTCTTTCTATTCCACTTTAATTGCTGTTGAGCAGAATTAAGCAGATGTGTAAGGGCCCTTTGTGCTGTATGACACCCTGCTGGAGCTTCAATAGCCGTGAAGGTTTAGAACTAAGCAGAAGTGTTATCAGCACTAGGGACACCCTCTAATACTCACCCTCACCTTGACCAGGCTTCTGAGGAGGTTGTACTTCTTTCACTCCCTTCCCCTACATGCGGTCTCTGTGGTTGAACAAGCCTCTGTATTACTCGGATTGCCTTGCTCTCTGAAGGTGGGGTCCCGTTGAGGGTTACCGACCGTGTTCAGTCATTATCAAGCTTCTGCATCGATAGCGGTTACCAAATGCAAAATGTACTTCAAGCAATCATTTGGCTGTAGAATGCTGTTTCCCTTTATTTAGGGTCACTGGTGGCTGAAGTCCACCAGTGTCTTGGTGAGATGAAGGGAGGTGTTTACTTGCAGTGTGTGTTTTTTTTTTTTTTTCAGGAAAAATAAAACGAAGGCAATGGAGACAATGACATCATATTACTAACCATCTTTTAGCTGATTTCTTTTTACAACACACTCACAATGCTGGTTTTGCACACTGTGCTGCTTTTACTTTTTACCCATGTATAAAATTGTCATTTTTAGCAGAGATTCAAAAACTTGTTCTTATACTACATGATAGCAGCTCTAAAGCTACCCACTGCCTTGCAAAGGTCTACATACAAACAGAATAGACCTATAAAGTTGCTGAGACTAATGGGACTGGAATCCATAACTATTGAATGATATCTTTAAGCTTTCAAGTACACGTCAAATCATATCAATTCATGTTCCAGTTGACTTGACCTCCTTTTCTGCCATTTTTGATCATTGTGCTCTGTACTTGTATCTCAGCTACCCTCTCAATTCTCTCTCAGTGGCCTTAGAATCAATGGACTTGGGTTCAGTTCCCCTTTTGTGCTCCAGTACCCTTCAACAAGCCATTACCCTGAATTGCTTCAGTAAAACGTACTTATACTGTAAGCAAGCATGGTTATGGCTGTGTTGCAAGGCTGGACACAGGGGATTCAGTTTGTTTCAGAGGTGGGCGTTATGTGGGATCACATATTGGTTGTAGAGAGATGGAAAAAATAAGTTCCAATTTATTTCACTAATTGCTGGTTCCTATCTCAGGCAGGATCATGCTGTAATACGATTTGGCTCATAAGGCAGCTAAGTAAACAAAGTAGATCCTCATTGAAAGTCTGATGAGTTGTGTCTTGCTGCCAAGCCGGGTGCTCTTTATCAGATAACAGGTTCCCTTGCTGCTCCCAAAAGTTGGGTAGAAGTGGCTGGTTCTGGGTGCACCCTTCTTCCTTAAGGCAAGGCCTTTAAAATCATTGAAGATTCATGATAAAGGAGAGGAAGCTGAGGCTTCCCTTTATGGTTTCCCCCAGGATCCTTCCCAACTTCACCTTAAAGGACTCCCATCCCAACTTATTATCAAGTTTGTTGGAGCGTTCGTGCCGACCTGGGCAAAAGTGTGCGTGACTGCTTAACAGAGACACCTGATTTGTCCGGTCATGGCTGCTTTAACAGCAGAGCAGCAAGAGAAAGGGAATTATTACAATGACTTATTCATATATTTCAAGCCTTTTTAAGAAGCCCTAGTCATGTCTCTTCACTGGAGGAAGGTTCGGCCCTAAGCAGCAGCATGGAAAACAGCCGCCAGCCTCGACAGCTTTGTTTGAACTTAAAGCCTCTTGCTGTGAATGACTTGATGCAAGTTATCTTACAAATGGCGTGTAGCATCGGGATGCAGCATCAGGAGATGACAAAGTGCAGAGGTGGCTGTTCTGACTATAGATAGTTTTAATGGAATGAAAAAAGGGGGGCTGTTACTCTTCCAAACCATGGTACACACCTGGTTAACTTGTTACCTGAACAACTGCTGTTTATGAAACTGTTATAATTGTTAAAGCCACAGTT
This sequence comes from Arapaima gigas, assembly GCA_900497675.1. Classification (NCBI taxonomy): domain Eukaryota; kingdom Metazoa; phylum Chordata; class Actinopteri; order Osteoglossiformes; family Osteoglossidae; genus Arapaima; species Arapaima gigas. The sequence continues at coordinate 40,835 of UFQX01001074.1, forward strand.
ATAATTATTAAAGGACTACTGTTTAGAGGAATCTCTGATTCTGAGACAGTTTTCAGTTTTCTCACTTTTAAATATGTACAGAACATTGATGTAAATAATTGTTATTTATATGAAAAAGTAATTGTTTGCAAGCTTTAGACTGTACAAAATAGCAAATTAGCATTACCCTTGATAAACACGTAGAGCAGGTCCATTAAACACTTTTAATTGTAGGAGGTGTTTACATTGTTTTGTGCAGGTTGATGTGTGGATTTGCTACCACCATATTTGGAGGTTGTTGTGTCAGTAGCAGCTTGGGTTTAAAAAGCAGCTAAATGTAGTTGGGAAAAGATGCAGAAATCTGTGAAACATGATTTTTTGCTTTAGCTGCAGATCATTTGAGTGTGGTTGCTCTTTTTTATATCTCATACAACTATTTTTGAATATCGTGACATGATTGTTATATTACTCCTATGTTGTACAAACCTAATATTTTAATACCTTGGACAAGGCATATGGTAAATAAAAATAATAAAAATGAAGTCAGCCACTCATCCTCTTGAGATTTTACCCAGTCTCCAGGTTATTCTTTAGAACAGTTTTTTTTTTCTTTTTTATATAACTGTCTTCCCTTCTTGGGCCATTAATGTTAATTACAACTCTGAAGGTTAATGTCCTCACAGGGGATTTGGGGACTTTATTGAAAAACCTTGCAATTCCATGTTTGCTTTAATTGTACTGAATGATAAGCTCATAAGGCAGACAGCGGCAGAAATGGGTGATAGAAGGTGTGGTGTGAAGAAGAGCATAGAGAGGGCTTCAGCAACAGATAAGTCTGCTAAGGTGATGACTAATGCACTTCTAAAAAATAGTTACCTATTAGGTAGCCTGAGAGAACAGAGATTCGGTTTGTTTTTGCCAGTGTTCACTGCTTTGTATTGGAAACGGGTGTAATATGTGGGCCACGTCCTGCTGTGCACAGCAGCTGGAAGAGAAGTTCTAATGCAGTTGCGGCTTCTCACAGGGAAGTGGGAAGCAGCAGCTGGAATGCAGTGGTTTTTCAAAACTGGGCCTGCTAATTTGGTCTCCCTCCCTGCAGATGGAAGATGGGGTCAAGATCCACAAGGTTTTGGCATCAGAGTTGTCGAGTTCAGAAATTAGCGAGGACCCTGGCTCTGCCCTGCAGGTGAGGTCCTTCAAGACATTCCTGGGATCAGTAGACATTGAAACCATGGTAACGCTTGCCAAAATCACTGCTCTAACAAATGCTTAATATTGGTATGCTTGGCAGAGTTCACTACATCTACTGCATGTCATTTATACAAAGATTTCTGTTCACCATTATTTTTGTTATGAAAATCGTTGTCTCATTACTCAGCTGATACCTTTGTACCTTACTGAAGAAAAGCTTGAGCTAGTAACCTTATATTTATTTACCTTTTTTGCAAGTCTAAAGCAACTTTCAGTGTTTAAGTATTTAATGTGATTTACTCATTTATACAAATGAGTGATTTTTACTGGAGCAATTCAGGGCAAGTTCCTTGATTAAAGGTGCAATAGCAGGAGGCCAGATTCAAACCTGAATCTTTTGTGTTAAAAGGAAACAGCTCTAATCATTATACCACCTCATCTAAACCTAAAATTGCTTTTCTCATACAGCGATAATGGAGTCTTTCTCTTCTAGCCTGATGGTCAGGTTTCATATCTACCCTGTGTTTATCCTCTGCCAAACAAAACATTTGCTTCTTTTGGCATGTGTACATTGCAGTTTGTCTGTAGGCTTGTAATCACAAAGCTTCCATGGCAAATAGCAGCAGGGGCCCCTGGTGTACCACCTATTAGGACATTTAAATCACTTAATAACTGAATACTTTCAGTATACTTAACAGTCTCAAGTTGTACATGTACAAGCTTATAAATTGGTTTAGACTAATAATTATTGTTATTAGTGGCAGCAGCAGCAACAGCCACGGCATTTATAGAAATCATAATAGTCATTCACTGTTTATGACGTGACTGACAGGAGCGGTAGAGTTGCTACATTCGAGTGTTCAGCTCCAGTATAGATTGCAGTTGTGCTGCTACTGTTCAATATTCTGTACCTGTGGCCACTATGAATTGTTAATGAAAGCAGCTGCCCTGCCTGACTTACAAGGTTGCAGTGGTCCATGCCTGGGTTCAGAGAACCTCATAGTGAAGTGCCTGGCTAGCTGTGTGAACCAGTACCCCTCCTCACCCCACTCCACCCCAGCCCGCCCCCTGCCCTTGTAGCTGGCCATGGATCGCAATAGAATTTTGTCCAACTGCTACATCCTGGGGGCTGTTGGATTCATTAAATCTTCACTCCCTTCTTCCATAGAACATGTCAGATATGCTGCACACCCACCCCTCTGGTGTCCTTACTCTGTGTTTGCTCTTTCCTCTTGATCTTCAACTGCTTGCATGCATTCTCACCATGTTTTTTAATAAGGCCCTTGGCCTTTGTTTGGCTGTCAGCCTCCATCTGGACCAGTGTTAGGTTCCTATCTTTTTGACCCCCCCCACAAATCATGTGGTTAGGGTGGTAACTTGTTTTCAGGAGATGATTGCAAGCAACTGTTGGTGGAATAGTTGTATTATAATCTGAAGGTTGCTGTTTTTAGTTCAAGGAAGGACCCTGGGGTCCTGATCCTGAGGGTTGCTTCAACACTTGCACAGGAGGCTAACAGGCACGCTCCGCTGTGTTACAGGCAGAGGAACTGAAGAAAGAGGTCCAAGAGCTGCGCGAAGAGTTGAGGAGTAAAGAGAGGACCATTGCTCAGCTCACCCAGCAGGTGGTAAGTTTCCCAATGCCACCATTCCTATGCTTCTTCTTGGCATTCCTTACAACTGTTCTGATAGGGTAAAGGTGTCTAATTCATGTTATCAAGTGCCAAAATCATGCATCTGTCAAAATCAATTTCAGCTAGTATCTCGATTTACTCCTGAAGCAGCAGGTGATGGGTTCTATGCGCCAGCTGATGCTGAGTGAACACAGCACACTTTGCGGCCCTCAAAATCTTCAGTACAGCACCTCTTTTTCAGTGCTTAGGCACTAGAAGTCTATTAGCGTTCCTTAATATTTTCATAAGCAGGCATAGTCTGTTTTATGAATACACTGGTTCCTCATCTTATGAATGCAACTAGGTCCAGAAGTCTGTTTGTAATTTACAATGCATCTATTCCAAAAAGTTTCACCAAAAAACATTCACAGCGCAGCAACCCACTGATTTATTTCCGAGTCCATCATATAGCTATACTAAATAAAAAGCCATCCATCCATCCATCCATCATTGGTAACCACTTCATCCTGGTCAGAGTTGTGATGGCCTGGAGCCTAATAAAAATACATATTAACTTTTTTAAAATATTTTTTTATTTTTATATTTTAATAATATGATTGATTCTGAGCTACCTTACGATGAAAACTAAATTAATATGACTTAGCTGATTCATCCTATAAACATGCAAACATTCATCATCATTACATTGATCCCCACCACCCAACACCAGATGTGAGCTGTAAACATTCAATGAGTTGAATTAATCTAATTTCACACTCCTTTTCTTTGACTGCTCTTTACTTATGCCTGTTGGTGAGGAGGGTAAAAACAGGTCACTTTTTGCTCACTTTTTGCAGACAGGTATTTTAGAAAAGCGATAAGTAAGGAAAATCCAATAAAAAATAAATAAACAACCAGCAAATTTTGAATCCTGAAATATTTGTAACTCACAAATATTTTGTTACTGTTATTTTCAATAACATGAAAAGCCAGTCCAATGCAAAAATGTATGTATTTAAAAAAAAAAATTCTTACATGTGTTCTTCTTTTGGTTTTCTGTATTCTACACACTAACCCACTGTTGCTGGTATATTAGTTCTGACATTCCCACCAAGCCTAACTGTGGTCTTCTGATGCCATTCCTCTGAGCTCTATCTCCTTTCACATTTTCCGCACCTCCCCTCTTCTCTTTTCCCATCTCATTTCATCCTTTCCACTTTGTCCCCCAGCCATGTTCACTGTGTGCTTGTGTAAATATCTGCGTGTGTTGGCCTAAGCCAATTTCGCAAGTTTCCTGGGAGGCTTTTTACTGAGCCTCTTGTTGTGACTGTGTGCAGAATGACCCAGAACCCAGCAGCAGTCTTTCCCATCAGACCATCCGAGTGGTTAAGGACCAGGACTTGAGGGAAAGCGTTATTATGTGTTATTAGGCCGTGTTTTGCTGCTGTAACCACAGGCTGGGAGCCTATCATAAATCACTTTCCTGAAATATCAGCTGTAAGCTACATACTTTGCTTTGGGCTACTTTTGCAACTGAATTAATTACTATATTAATCAGCAGTCAGAATGCACGGTTTTAAATGCAATTGTCACAAGTTACTAGAGTTGCCAGAGAACTGTTGTCAATATTAAAACAGATTTTGGAATGAACGAATAAAATAAATAAATAAATAAATCTGTTTTTCCAAGGATTTTGGTTCCTTCTTGCCACAAGCAGAGAAAACGTCAAGGTTGTTAGTTCAACTATTATGAATTATAGACATTTTTACATTTCACTTGAGAAAGTTACTTGATCTGAAAAACTGTTATTACATTAAGCCGTTGCCCAGTTAACGTCATATTTGGAAATTATCCATTTTTTGATCACGTGATTCTGTGGGACTTTTAGGGACCATCCTTGTAAAGTTTTCATTAACACTCTTGTGTAAGACCAAACCTGCATGACCCATCATTAATACTGGCTTTTCCACAGATGGTGCAACTCATGCATGTTCATTGATTGCAGGTATAAAATGAATAAATATCAATATTCATCAGTTATTAGCAAATAAATCCCTTAAATATACATTATAATTTAAATAAAGTAAGGGTTTCAGGGTTTCTGTATTTTGGCTTAATGGAAATAAAAATACATTGAAATAATTTAGAAAAGAAAAATATACATGTGATCTGTTGTTTATATTTCTTGCTCAAGTATACTCTGCACATTCCGTATCATATGGCATCATGGGAAAAGGTAAAATTAGACATTATTAAAAAATATTTTATTTTTAATTTATTTTTCAACTCTCGCTTATTATTAATTTATGCTAAAATTAACAATATATTGTGATTTCCCAAATGTTTACTGAAAACTGGACCTCACAGGATGGGGCATTTCTTCCAATTCCACGGTTAATGGAAAAATAGTTACTGGCAACATTTTGGTACCCTGACTCTGATTATGACTCCTATTTTGCTGTGTACCTACGTGAAATCTGAAGCTGCTTTGTGAAAAGTTTTGGGTGAGCAACGAAAGAGCAGTAACCAGGTTCACAAAGGCAAAGCTGTTTTCACCAGTCTTGTTAAGAGAAGAAGCGTGGAAGTGCAAATCTTAGGCGACCGTACTGGCCTCTTAATGTGTTCGGAAACATGGGTTGAAAATGGGTTTCGTTTGCTGCATTCATCCAGGCCTCCGCTTTGTTGGCTGTCATTAAATCGTCACGTCCACTTGGCGTTTTCTTTTTTTAGGCTCCGAGGGGGTGTGATGAAAAACTCTTATTAGCACCATCCTCCTTCAGACCAGCTGTGTTTTTAAAGTGGTTCACCATTAGCCTGCCATGTTGAGGGGCGCAGTGTGCTGGAGATGGCGAGGTGACCGCTTGGGCTGCCGGTGATTACTTCCTGCTTGTTACTCTTTTAAAAAATGTCCTTTCATCTGAGGGGTTCAGAACTCCTACTCCTCTCTCTATGGTCCTCCTGTGGCAATACACAGAAGCCTCTTGAAATAATGATGTTTCGCTGTCTGTCAGAAACTCTAATTGGGTAGATAATAGCTGGTGTCATTTCTTTTGCCCTGTGTCTTCTCAACAGGTCTGTATTTTTCTCTGTGGTTGGAGAAAAAGAAAAAGAAAAAAAAACAGGTCCAGTGAAACTGACGCGTAAGAAGCAATTAACAAATATGCAAATGGTCTTTGCCAGACACTTGTAGCGAAATATTGCTGATTGCCTGCCAGGATTTCAAAGCTCGGTTGTGATTTTCGTTTATTCTCTCTTTTTGTCCATCATCCCTCTGCAGGGCACCCACACACATACACAGAGGTGTCAGTGCCAGCAGAGGGCGATGGCAAGCCGAGGGGAGAGACGCTTGTACCACGACAAGGCCACGCAGACGCCCTGGAGAGGACAGTCTGTGAGTTCTTCTTCCAGGTTCCTCCCTTTTGCTTCCAGTGACACAACCTCCTGGGTGCCGCCTCTGTTGTGACCACAGCTGTGAGATCAGCGGCATAAAACAGGACAGGAGCACCAAAAGCCTGTGTGAAAAATGAGGTCTTTTTCTACTTCGTAAACCTTAAAAAATCTGCACAGCCAGATACATTCAGCAAGCTTATAATTATATTACGTAACATATAATTGTGTATAATTACCTTACATTACAGTTGCTTTGCACATGATTTTAGCAGAAGACTGCCATAGCTTCTCCATTTGCATTTTGAACATTAACAGTTGGGTATGTAATGAAGCGGTGTAGACCACATTATTTTAACCAGCACATTTTTTGCGACTAAAGCTTTTTCGGATTGTACTATCTGCTGACGTTAGTAGATGGTAGGAACAGACTTCAGAGTTCAAAGTTGTAATTTGTTGTTCTTTAAGGAAGAAAAGCTGCAGTGTGTTTTTTTTTCTTTTTGTCGCTTCTCAGTTCAAGTTGGGTTAGAGCTAAAGTCACCTGGCATTCCAGGTGTAATCCACTTGGTAGCTGGCAAACAGCTAAAAAACTGCTGCGTATCTTAACCCTTGGAACAGGCGACTACAACCCCTAGAACATCTGCTGAGGGCAGAAGGTGCAAAGGTATTAATGCCTGCTGTCTTTTGGAGATGATAGGATGGTACATCCAGCACCACTGCGATGGTTATGTGGCAATCAATTTGTCACAATCCAACCCTGCCCCGAAATGGCCAGATAAAAGACAAGCTTTGTGAAGATGGTCTGTTGTGTCCTGAATGGGAACGGTGCTGCAAGATTCCAAAGAAAGGTGTACTTCAGACATCTTAAAGCTAGCTTTTTTATTATACCTTTTATTGCTACATTTAATGGCTTTCTTTTATTAAATCATAGCAGTTTAGATCAACACAGATGGCTTTAGGGTGGGGAGGGGCTAGTGTGTGAGTAGGTAGAGCAGAATGGAAGAAAGCAGTAAGAGTTCCAATTTAAAACCTCATTCATGGTTTGTCTAAAAGGGATGTTAAAGAGTGCTGCATGTGCCTGTCCAAGGTGCATAAGGACAGTATGTAAACCCTATGTTCAAGCTGTAATAACTGACATCCAGCATAGGCTTTTGACTGATAATGCACGACCTCACTCTAAATTGGGTTTATAGTGCTTTCACAGTAAAAAAACAGCCTTTCCCGTATTTCATTTCATTTGTATCTTCAACAAACAGCAGCCTTGAGTGGCTGTTTTGACAGGTTGGGAAGTCATTGAAGAACTTCTGCTGCAGTCTTTAACAGGGACAAAGAAGGTGGTGGAAGGAGCTATCAGGCAGAAGTGTGCTCCCCCCACCCACTGCGACGACGTTGCTACAATATTCCGTTTGAGGAGTCCTCTCCCTACTCTCCCTGAGCGCAGTAGGAGTTCAAAGCCTGTCGGAGCAGTGGGTGGTGGCCAGTGTGTGTGTGTGTGTGTGTGTGTGTGTGTGTGTGTGTGTGTGTGGGGGGGGGGGGGGGGGGGTGG